>NCSJ02000227.1:0-69116 GCA_002812745.2 Scytalidium lignicola
TTAAGAACTCCAGCCCGGGGGGTTGCGTGTGTGGTGCAGCTTGGCCAGTGGTAGAGCAACGTAGCGGCCGAAATTCGACTTTATTTAGTACGTGGATCCCGTTGGCTATTATCCTCTTTTGAGGATTTTCCTGGAAATACTAACAGGAAATGACAGAGACGTTCAATCTCGTATATAAATGTGGATATGGATATATAGCTTTATGTATGCATGTTAAGAAAAATTCCCCCAACTGATTCCAATCTAGAGTTTATCTAGCCCATTAAACCAACTCCCATTTTAAGNTTTTTCAAATGAAAAATTAATTAAGAGATCTAAGCAAAACCCCTCCAAGAATCAACAAAGCTTAGATTATCACATACCATTAAAAGGGGTTTGAAGCGGCACATCATTCACCCAGAAGAATATCCTGCGCAAGAGGAGAAATAGTATAAATTAGATGGTATGAGTATTAAAAACCTGCAGTTGAAATGGCTTCCTAGTTTTCATTTATTAGGTTAAATGTATTGGTACTTTGCATGACGTAGATTAAAAGGGAGGAGGAAACTTAGCAAATGACGATGGATGGATGGCGCTGGTTGTTAAGTGATTGTATTTCCCCTTTTCCTCATAGGTTCAATTTTCCGCCACATATGCATCCCCAACATCCTATGGAAGCCAATAAAGAAGGGTGGACAACTGCTATTGCTTGGATCTTTTTCTTACTATCATTCAATTCGTGAAATGCACATATTCACATATNCACACACACACACACACAAGGGACTTATGCAAAGTAAAAGCAAATTTAGAGTCAACAAGTCAATAGCGNAAAAAAAACCAGTTTCTCTCATATTCTTCTCAGCGAGTTTTTAATTAATTTCCTCGCAAAAACCACACGAAATCCAGCTATGTCCTAATGCGAGAGGGAGTTGAAACGAGAGAGCAAAGTACCATAAAAGAGTATTATGAAAAAAGAAACCACTAAACGAGCTGGATTTTGAACAGNAAAAAGAAGAAAACAAAACAGTCAACACCAAATATATAGAATACAACGCAAAGAGCATACNAAAAAAAGCTGCAAACAATTCTCTCCATAAAGAGGTTATAAAAGCATCATTACGAAAAGAAAGAATAAAAAATTNAAAAAAGAGAGAAAAAGGAAAAAGCAGTTCCTGTACGCCCGTGATCTGTTTCATCTCCATCACCATAGGTTTGTGTGTGATTTTCGAAAACTGGAAAAAGTTCCTCATGTCATACTCGTGACTTCATCGATTAAAATGTTGCAGACGACCCAATGATTCTCCCACCCCTTTTTTTATCTCACTATTATCCACCCAACCCCAAACTTTCCGGAGCATCTCTAGCATCTCCAAAGCTATATAGGCTTCCCGACCCCCCCCCTAATTCATTTGAAGTAAATTAGGCTGTTCAGAAAGTTTTAAGAAACTAGAGCGTAATGGGAGGCTCCTCATCCGCCTCCGATGAGTTCTCGGTTCCTTCGGAAGTGTGGATGTTCTTGATGTCGGCCGTAGGTGCAAGTGGGAAATCGTCGGCCTTGTAGGCTGTCGCGGATGGAAGATTCTCAGACTTGGAGTCTGGCTCTGAAACATGAACCGAAGGAATTGCCCCCGACTCCGACTTGGTTGGGGTCTTTGCCATTTGCGGTTTGGTAAGCGCAATGGGGGATACACTTCGTCCACGGGAGATCATCTCCTGAGCCTTAGCTGAGTATTCGCTCACCATATGCTTCGTGGCATCCGTAGCCTGGGCAGCATGGTGAGCTGCAGCTTGCTTGACATGTTCGGCTTGCTCGTTAACTGCGTCAGTGGCTTGGCGGAGGTATAAATCAATGACTTCTTTGTTGCTCTTGTAGATCAATGGCGCCAGGAAGAGGACGGAAGAGCCAATGAGAGCCAGACCCCAGTATGGAACGATCTTGACTAGGAAGTAGGAGATGAAGGATGCAAGGAATGCCTGCGCAAACTCTAGTTAGTGACGGGGTTCGCGATTAATGACGGGGAAAGTGGAGGACCACGTACTGCACCCGAGACATAGACATTCTCAGCAAAGATAATGCGCTGAGCTTCAATGATAAAGAAGTTGATGAGCTCCTGAACATCACCAACCAGAGAATCCAAGGTTTCCTTGGGGAAAGTGTAGTACTTCTTGGGGCGGAACTGGGAGGTCAATCCTTGTGAGATGAGGGTCTGGCCCACAATCTCAGCCAAAACCGTCACACCGAGTGTCATCCAAGTGAGCTTGAAGGCATATCGTAAGATGTCGAGGTATCGCACGGCCAATATGAACAAGACGGTGGAAGCAAATGCGATTCCGGAAGCACGTGGATTGTCCCAGCTGAGCAGACTTGTGAAATAGGAGTGGTAATGGGTGAACTGTTGTGGAGCAGCTGGAGAGGGTGATCTGCGAACTGCAGAGCTGTTAGAGAGAGTTCTTTTTTTTTCTTTCTTTCTTCTTCTTTGTTGTTCTTTAATGCGGGTTGTTTCTTTGATAATGCATGCGCCGAGTAACGGGGACATTCGGTGACGTATGTTTGTACGAGTGGATGAAACCACAACCAAAAAAAAGNAAAAAGGTTGAAGCGATTTAAGACGCACCTTTGGGAAGAGTTCCATTCAAACCCGTGGATCCATTAGAATCCTGTATGGTAGCCATAGCAGCAGCGTAATCTATTGAGACCTTGAGTTAGTTGAAGAAGAAGGAGAGTAGAGGAAGAGGAGGAGGAAAGCTTCGAAGATAGCTGTTTCACTACAACCAACGTTAATTAGCGAAATTTCCGGGAACGGTGCAGTGGAGCTTGGAGCTTGGAGCTTGAAGGATAGGAGAGAAGGTGGTAGAGCGAGAAGGACCAAGCGTACCTCACTGTTATAGACGGTAGCAGGAGCGGATTGGAGCGAGGAATGAATCTCACTGGTGTTGGAGTAGTGAGTCTGCGGAGGAGCCGTACTATTGGCGGTGGCATGTAAGTCAGACATTGTTGCAGAGCTGCCAGACGAGAGAAGCAGAGAAAAATCCACCACAAAGAAAATTGGGAATTACTGTGGTATTTGATAAAAGGGGGCGAAAAGGAGAGTCTCTAGATCGAGGGATGGATGATNGGGGGGTTTTTTGAGGAAGTTGGTGAAGGTGCAAATGATCCGATGTGTGTGTGTGTGTGCGTGCGTGCGTGCGTGCGTGTGTNGGGATGGGGGAATGATTTAGGGAGAGGGAGAGGGAGAGCTTCGGCTTTGGGCGGCGCTAAACCGGAAGCGGCGCAAGGTGAGCCAGATTGCACGCGACAATTTGCAAGGAGGAAGAATCATTCGGGAATTGCGAAGAGAAGAGAATCATTAGAGAATCAGAGAGAGACAGAGCTCGGGCTGGGTCTGGGTCTGTGTGTCTGTGGCTGGTGGCATGACGTCGAGCCACCGACCAGGGGGGACACCCTCCTCTCTCCCTCTGCGTCTTCCCTTTGCGTCATGCGGTCCTGGCATCGTGTGTACATTTTCCATCACGTTCTGTCTTTCTAACTCTCCTGTTTCATAAAAAGGAGAGTCTCGAGTTGGGATTCTGGTCAGACAACAAGTATTCATTCTTATCTCTTCCATCACCTTTTGTGTACTTCACTACTGTACTGCACCCTTGCACAACTAGTCCAGTAGCTTTAACCTTATCTCCCGGCGCTGGAATTTCACGTGCAAGAGCTACTTTCTCAAACTCCCTCGACTTCACTTCACTTTACTTTACTTCACTTTCGCACTCAATAAAATATAACAACCGACAAGTCTTTGCTTGACTAGTCACGTCTCCCCCCTTTTAAATCCCCAAAAGGAAATGCTACATGACTGAAATCATTTAGCTTACAACTCCTTTACCCAAAGCTAGAGCTAGACAAAAGAAAAGGGGACAAAGCTAGCCTAAAGTAGTCAAGAGCGCCTACGAGGTAGCTCTAACTAAAAAAATAAAAATAAATAATAATCACCCTCCCCTAACTTCTGGACACCTTCCCCCTTAAACTCAGGTTCATAGCCTGCCAACTATTTGGTTGTACCTGCATTATGTGTTCCCTTCGATGTGTTTATGTGTTCTCAACCCCAAAAAGCGCCATAAATTAAATCAACCAACAGCGAAAAGAAGAATACTCCAGAACGCGGTGCTGCTGCCCCGCTTGCAGCCTTTGCATGTGATTTTGCTTGGCATTAGGTGTCAGATTTTACAGGGGTCTTCGTCTTCTTGTGTTTATAAACTGTGTGTGTGTGTGTGGAACACGAGAACAAGTCGCCGCTGATACGTTCAGGTCCCGTGTGCCAATATATATAAATTTACTTTCTTAGACAACATCACCTAATTATTATTCCGTCTGACTGGTATACGTGTACTGTGTACGTAGATTCGTGACTATCGCACAAGTAGATAATTGACACGTGCTGATAAAAATGTCTATTTAGATAGGCAACAAGATTTTGCCTTGAACAGTGAGCTGTGCTCTTATTACAAGGGAGACAAATCTAATAGCTAAAATTATTATTTTGTCGCCTCAAATATAAAAAAAAAGCTAATGCAATCATCCTACCTATGGACTGAGATCCCCATTTGAACCTTGGTATCGTGTCATGCTGGAAAAAAAAAACAAAAATTAAACCCCATTCTACACCCGTGACAAAAAAATTTGTATGCTCCTGAATAATAAAACAAACAATCTTGGCCCCATCAAAAAAATCCATGCCTCTGTGAACACCAATGCTGTCATAGAACACAATCCCCGATTCAGATTTTCGGCCAGATTTCGGCCAGATTCCATCCTTCTACAAGACCCAAGTCTACATCTCTCTCTGTCTCCAGAACCCTTTTAACTCGACCCGTTGGTAGGCCACCTACTCCGCACTGCCTGTTTTCTTCCCCCAGCCCCAAAACCCGCCTGCAGCAGCGGATGCTGCCGTCGCAGATCCCGAAACCTTCCCAATCTCCGTAGTCGTCCGCGTCAGATAACTAGCAAATCCCTTCTCAAGATTCGGCTGACTAGGACTGGGCCGATGACCAAGCGCTGTTATGGGGGCTCCAACCTCGAGCATGCTCATGCTCATCCCTAACATTTTCCTCAAGCTCTCAAGCTTTGCCCTTGCTTCTTCGGCTTCCTGCTTCGCCACTGCCTCGGCCGTCTTGGCTTGCACCAGTTCAAGGATTAGGGTGTCGTTCTCGCTGTTGTCTCGGGTCGGCGAGACGTCTCCTGACATGCCTTCGCTGGCAGCTATGATAGCAGTTGCACTGAGACTCGATGATCGCTTGTTGAATGTAATAGGAGCCTGGGCTCGATTCGAATTAGAGCGTCCCAGTTTCAGTTCTCGGAGACCAGTGGTTGTGCTGGATTTCCTCGATGGCCATTCACTCTCGTAATCTTTACCCGCATCCGAGATACTTGAATTCCTGGCCTTCAGTTCCTGAATTGTCTTTTCCAGACGTTGTTTCTCTCCATGGGCATTCCGGATGTGAACATGACATTCTTTGAGCTGATCTTGAAGGTTGGAGATCTCTTGATCCTGATCTGAGATTCTCTTGGAGAATTCTTGGGATTTGGAAACTTCAATCATGAGTTGCTCTTTGCGGCGCGCAAGTTCTTCGCGGATCTGGGATTTTGATTGCATCATGCTGGATCTTCGATTAGGATTTGTGGCGGAAAACCGTTCTTCAACTATGTCCAAGAGCTCGGAGAGATCTTTCCCAGATGTACATTGTTGGGTGGTATTGACGTCTGTTGCAGCTGGAGCCTCTGATGGAGAATGTTCAGAAGTCTTTGTCTCTTCCTCTTCCGTCTCATCTTCGTTATCGACAGGCGATTCCTGCTCTGATTCAGTTTGACTATGGTTAGTGGGTTTCACGGTAGCAACGCTGTCATCTGTTGAAGTGCTCAATATTGTTTCAGAGCTGACTTTCTTTCTTAGCCCATCTAGTAGCGCTCTGACTGCTAAACGGTCTTCTTCACGCTCCTCCCTCTCCCTTTCAAGATGATTGGTAAGGATTGTATGATCCCGTTGCATTTCACTGAGCGCCGTTAAAAGATCCTCAATCTGCCCGTGCAAATTCTTGTCCTTATTACCACCACTAGACGACATCTTTTGAGTGAATGCGACTGATTGTGTTCGAAGAGATGAATTATCGGTATTCGAAGAATCCCTAGAAATCGTTGTGGCGTCTGTGGAAGCCAGGCTCGCGGTACTATCCGTCCCACTGCCTTCCACAGAATTTAACGTTGATGCTATGCTTTGTTTTGAAGGTGATCGGCGCAAGAAACTGACAGGTCGTGAAGGAGCGGTAAGACCCGGGCTGAGATTTGTTATTTTGCTAGATGCAGTAGAGCCTGCCCATAATCGACCGAGAAATCTTGCTGCGGCGGAACCTATCTCAGTCGGACTGACTGAATCCGTCCGTGAATCCTTGTATCTTTGTTCTAATGCTCGTAGAGTTTCGCGAGTCACAACTCCCGTCAGACTGACGAAATCATTCACCAATTCGTCAGCGTTATAGTGATAACAATCCCACAATCCTCTCGATAATAGCAACTGCATCACATCCTCAAATTCTGTACATGCTAAGATCTTTTCTTCATTTTTCCGCATTAGTGACAGGGCTACTCTCATTATTGTTTCGGAAGCTCCTTCAGCAAATATGACATCATATATACGAAATAACATGGGTAGTGGGCATGTTACAGCAAAGAAAGAGAGGAACCATTGCGAAACATATGCGGGCTCGATCTGTAACGCATCGAGATGTTGTGACAGTGCTGATGCGTGTTGCTTGAGCAGTTCGCGGAACTGGTAGATTCGCACGTGAAGACCTGAGAGGTCGGGGAGGAAACAGCTTCTTAAGTCGTAGTGTTCCATGAGTCTATATCACGGTTAGTAACCATCCTGCGCCGAATCCTTGTAGAATTCTTAAGCTGACCGGACTAGAACGCAGAAAGCCTGCTTGTCTCCCATATGCATGAGTAATGGCCCTACCAAGAAGCCTAGGCCCTGGCAATACCCGATTTTAGTGTCATACAAGGAAAAGCATTTTAAAACTCTCCCCAGCATACGCTGTCCATCACCATCTGGGTCACGGAACATCTCTACTCCAGGAAAGCTTCTTCCAAGATCCTTCCCAATAATCCCCTCATATGGACTAGATTCTCCGCATAATCTATCGAATTGTTCTTCCAGAATCGTATCTCTCGCTCCAGACATGCTTTGCCAAACAACACCTCTTAAAGGTGGAGGAATTCCACTCCTGATCTTTTTCGATAGTAATGTAGGGAGATACTGAGCCGTCCTTGAGTAATCCTGCACGAGGGCGGCATAGAACTCAAGGTCTGTCAATGGAGGTGGAGGAATCATTGAGTATCGAAGAGCTGGCGGGGTAGGGCCATGTACCAGCCTCTTGAGGTGTTGTATGGATGGGGGCCGAGATTGTCCACGGGCTCGTTGATTGATCGTTGGTTTATTAACGGTTGCAATGCCCGATTTTGGGTTTGTTGCTAAAAGGTTATTCTCTTGCTCTAGTCGAGCCAGCAGTAAAGCCGTAGACTAATCTGTCAGTACAACACCACTGCCTGGTTAGGATAAGCTTTGGACTTACATCATCTGAATCCTGGTCCTTTGGCTCTTTCTCTTCTGTTTTCTCTAGTTGTTCCCAATTAACTTCTTCCGCCTCTTCCGAATCCTCACTCTCTCGTCTAGGCTCTGGATCCGGATCTTCGGCACTAGGAGACTCTGAACCCGCAGTGTCAATCGTACTCTGTTCGTTTGGACCTTTCATTATTGTAGCTCGTGAATCTGGGACATCATCCTCGACCTCCTCCGTTATCGAACCACTCCCTTCTATCGTATTAATTTGGCTGCCAACCCTGGTATCGACAGTCAATACCGGGGGTTCTGATAACCGGACCGTAACCATAGAGTCATGCTGCACTTGACTCGATTCCTCCTCCACACGACGGTCAGCAGCTTTCTCTCCTTCCATCTTCAATGGCCCCTGCGAGTTGGTGTCCGACATAGAGTAGAAAGCACTAGCTAGCGGAACGCAATTAACCTCCTAGCGCCCTTTCAATGAGCTTTTTAATCGACGCCGCATAGGGCAAATATACAATCCCGTCAAGTCTAAAAAGAAAGAGAGTTGGACTCCGTGTTCAATCCGCCGTAGTCGTCCGTCGCGCCGAGGGGATCGCTTCTTAAGATCTGACGGAGGATTCGTTTCAAAAAGGAGCGCGAGGAGGTAGGTGCCACACCGCAATAGCTAACGAACGAACGATACGAACACAAGAAATAGATATAATGATCTTNCCCCCCTAAGGCAATTATGATTATGGAAAACTGTTATGCAAAAAAGGAGTGTGCCAATGCTGAATAAAAAAGGAGACAGGCTAATTAATGAATGACAAGAGCATGCACCACCACCAGATGGAAATGTTTCAATTGCGGAGGGTGATTATTGAGGAGGCTGGCCCAAAACGGAGCTCGAGCCAGATGCCGATTCAGGGGCTACGGGTCGTTCGCACAGGTGATTGGTGCTGGGAAATTTAGAGTAACAACGCGTCTGCGAGCGCTCAACCAGTAATTTCCACGCTTTCCCTAAATGGCTTGTCGGGGGCGTTTGGAGGGTTGCACGACATCACGAGATCTCTCGCATGCAGAAGTACTTTCGTACCTATACACACATACACATATACACACATATATGCATGGGAGATACAATACCTCCATACTCAATAGTAAAACAAAATTCTTCAAGCACGAATATTTGCACAACACATACACTTTGTATAGGTTAATGGTGTAGAACTCATTGCTATAAGACTATTGTCTAACTGAGATAAACCACCCAACACATCGATCCTCAAATGGATCAAGCTTACTATATACATGTCAACGCAAGCAAAAAATCCCAATTACTGTTGCATAGCAATACCAGAATACAATCCCATAACGGAGAAGAAAAGAGATACGCCCTCGTGACCATTTTTTGTTTCCCGTGCCCCAAATTCATCGGTGACCACCGCACCAACCCCAGAAGGAATAAAAACAAGCTGACTAGAAGTCGCTATCCTCATCTTCTACTACAGCTGATTCATCAACGTCATCAACACTCATTTCATCATCATCATCTTCTTCATCATCAGAATCAATGTAGATAGGCTTCTTCTTTGCCTTTGCAACAGCAGCACGAGCTGGACGCCGAGCGGCAGGTTTGGCCGGCGGGAGGTCATCCATGAGCAAATCGTCATCATCATCATCTTCATCATGCTTTGCTGCAGCCTTTGACTTGCTTTGTTTGGCCGCATAAAGCTTTGCAGCGGGTGACAATGACTGTGGTTTTGGCTTCGGAGCCGAACTCGAAGCAGCCTTCTTAGGAACCAAAGCCTTTTTTGGTTTCGGTGCTACTTTTGCAGCGGTCTTCTGAGTGGCCTTCGCGGCTGGAGCTTTCTTTGTGAGCACCGGTAAATCGTCATCATCCGAAAGGAAGCTATCAAGCGTGTTCTTTGGTGCCGGCACCGGTGCAGCCTTATGTGGAGATGACATAGCCAACATTTCGTAGTTGGTTTCGTCGTTGTCCGAAAGCTCAAAAACTCGGCTGGTGGTCTTCGACTTGGCTTTTGGGAGTCCAGAACTGCTACCAGGCCGGCTATTGCTGCTTTCAGGCCGTGTCATGGCAAACAATGACAATTTCCTATTCACTGCAGTGGTGTCACTAGTAGCACCATCGGCAATGCCCTTGACCATATCTCCCACATCGCCGAGAAACTTGTCATCATCACTCTCAGAATCTTCATCGTCAACAACCCAGTTCTTTGGCGCAGCTGCCGCTGCACGTCTGCGGTTGTTGGTGGCTGGTGCAGGCAGCTCGGTCTTGGTTGCCGCCAGAGCAGCGAAATCATTATCCGAGATCCCAGAAGAGTCATCAGCGCCATCTCCGCTTCCAGTTGCACCGGCTTTGGGCTTTGGAGAAAACATATCAAGAAAACGTTGATGCGGTTTGGTCTCAACCTTAACAATGCCTTTCTTTGTACTCGGCTTTTTTACTGTCGGGTTGTATTCATCGTCTGCCTTACGTTTACTCTTCCCAACATTCTTGCCAGCTCCAATCTTGCGAGAGGTACGACGGTTGGTGTTGCGAATGGACTTCTCATATTCTTGCTCGTCCTTGAGCTGAGTCTCCCATTCTGAGACGAAAGCATCAAGATCCTCACACCATAGATCNTTTTTCGCTCTTATTCTTAAGGGTATCATGTTCCTCTTTTTTGCTCATCATCTGAGCTTTCAGCTTGTCTACACGTTCCTGAGTAAGTGACCAGATAGGCATCTAATAATGTTAGCGTCGTCAGGGTATTAGGTAATAAGGGGATATACTCCAAGCAGATAGTCATAGTCTCGCGCACCCAATTCATCACTGTCATCAGCTTCCTCGTTCTCAACGACAGCCTCTGTCTCTCCTGCTTTTAGGGCGTCTGCGACTTTTGGGAATGCCTCAAATCCCATCTTTCGAAGTTCCGTAACAAGGACTGGTTTCTTTTTCTTGGATACAACAAGTTGGCCATCAATGATGGCTAAAACAAATCTAGCTTGATTGCTAAGCTTGCGGAACTCTGCATCTATTTTCTTAAGCCAATGTGCCTATATCCCGTTAGCAGGGTTTAGAAGCTTTAGATAGCAGCGACAAACCTTTCTTGAAGTATACATTTTCATACGGAAATCGTAGTATTCCTCCAACATATCTTCCACCTTCTCATACTTTCGGATACGACCTTGAAGATCGAAAGCGACTAGGTTAGTCGTGGCGATTGATTTGTTAAGTTTGAATGTCTCGACCAGATCTTCTATAGTTCCCGCCTTGTTTTTCTCATCCAGTTGGATTACGAAATGCACGGTTTTGTGGTCATTGAATTCCTTGTAGTCCTTGATAATGGCTTTATCCCCCTTAATGATATCCTCAAGTCTCGCCTTGAAATCATCGGTCCATACTCGAATAGGAAGTTCCGTGATTTCAACCTCGTTCTTTCCACTTTCTCTAATGATACCATTAAACTTATACCGACCTGTGCCGGCATCTTCGGGAGTTCCTTTCCATCCTCGAAACCATGGCATCATGGTTTGGAAAGGCTGCTCTTCCCCGTTTCCACCCAAGCGGCCCATTCGACGCTTCAAATTATTCACCACGTCAAGAGGATGATAGTTTGGAATCTGAGTACTCCAACCGGTGCCGATACCATCTGCACCATTGATGAGAATCATTGGCACGACTGGGCAATACACTGTAGGTTCGATTTGGCGCCCATCATCTGTGTTGTATTCGAGGTTTGCCTCGTCAAGAGCTGAGAATACGCGTCTAGCAAATGGTGACAGTCTTGTGAAGATATAACGAGGACTGGCAGCGTCACTACCACCTGCAAGTCTACTACCGAAATTGCCACTAGGTTCTAGACAGTTGATATTGTTGGATCCGACAAAATTCTGAGCTAGACCGATGATGGTTTGGTTCATTGAGGCATCGCCATGATGGTAGGCCGTGTTTTCACTAATATAACCTGCCAATTCAACAACCTTGGTATCTCTGATGAGATTTCGTTTGAAGCAAGCGTACATGACCTTGCGCTGACCAGGCTTTAGTCCATCTATCACAGAAGGAATTGACCGAAGGTTGTCCGCCATGCTAAAAAGGATAAGTTCCTTGTTTATGAAATCATCATATGTCAAGGTCTTTGTTGAGTGATCCAGAAAGGTTCCGGGGATAAAATTTCCCAGCCACTGCTTACGAGCATCGGCCTTCTTCTTAGAAAAGGCCAGATCTATTAGTTCCTCCTCCTCGACCTTCATTACCTCAAATTCTCTTAAATGATCATCAAGGTTGCTGAAATAAACTTGCGCCTCCTCAGGAGCACTGGTACCCAATCCTTTGTAGTACTTGTGCTTCCAGCTCTTGTCAATTTTGTGCAGTTCTTTCCATTCCTCATATTGAGGCATGGTGAAAAAGGATTTTGTACTGGTAGGTTTCTTGGGATTGGGCCCTTTCCAGACTTTGACGATGGGCGTAATGAATTCTTGGAAAAAATCAGGCAGCTTCAACAGACTCGGGAATTGGACCTGTAGGAAGTTGATCAATAACCCTTTGATGTGGCTACCATCATGATCTTGATCGGCCATGATCATTAGATGTCCATAGCGAAGGCTAGTGGTGTCAGTATAGACCTGCTTGTGCTTCAGACCTAGGAACTGCTTGATATTCTGAATTTCCACATTTTTGGAGATCTGATCGAAGGAGGCATCCCTTACGTTCAGCAATTTACCTCGCAGAGGGAACACACCAATTCGATCAGGATCAAGGATGGCTCGACCGGCGACAGCAAGACCCTTTGCAGAATCTCCCTCAGTGAGAATTAGTGTACACTCATGACCTCTTCTGGTTCCCGCAAGATTGGCATCGACCAGTTTGGGGTTGCTAATACGGGAACGTTTGTTTCCATCGCTCTTAGCTAACACCTGGTCGGCTCTAGCCTGAGCAAAGCTGATAATATTCTGGACAGCAGCCGACTTGGAAACCTTCTTCAAGAAGTCTTCTGACAACACACACTTGCTGCCAAATGACTTGGCCTTGGTGGTGAGCTGTTCCTTGGTTTGTGAAGTAAATGAAGGGTTGGTAATCAAGCAGTTGACGAAGAGAAAGATATGGTTACGAATTTGGTTTGCCTTTAGCGTAGCACCTTTAGGGTTCTTTTTCTTGACGACTTCCAATAGCCTATCGCAAATCTGATCGGCAATATAGGCGACATGTGTTCCACCGACAGTTGTCGCGATGGAATTTACAAAAGACACCTGCTGGAATGAACCGTCCGAGACAGCAAAGCCGATTTCCCATTTTGCGTGGTTTTTGTCATCATCGATAATGACAGAAGTAGATGGTGCCTCAGTGCCATCTTCCAGGCCGCGCTCTCTAGTAATGGCCTTTGCATACATTTCAATGTATTTTTTGAAGTCTAGCTTTAGTATAGATCCATTGAGATGGACTTTAACACCCTTGAGTGTACCAGCCATATCGTAGACCCTACGCTTCACGAGAGCTTCAAAATCATCGTCGATTCCGTCCATTTTGAATTTTTTATAATCCGGTGTGAACGTTATTCGAGTGAACGGAGACGACTTGGCAGTAGTTATCTTTGCCTTACCCATCTTGCCCATATTTTCCGTCCAAGTTTGTTTGTATCTCTTGCCCGTATTGGCATCTAGAGTTTCCAAGGTGAATTCACTGCTGAAGATGTTGCAAAGCTTTGCACCGTAACCATTACGTCCTCCAGTAGTCTTTTCTTCTTCATCGTCGTAATTGGAACCAGTGAGTAGGTGACCAAAGATCAGTTCTGGGACGTATACTCTCTCTTTCTACAAATCTATTAGTGTTATTGGTCTCTTAATTCTAAAAAGCTTACTTACCTCGTGTATCTCAATCGGAATACCAGCGCCATTGTTCTCCACGCTTATCTCACCCTTCTCACGATCTACTACAACTTTGATAAAAGTCATAGAATTATCACGCTGCTTATTATCTGCAGCGTTGACCAAGATTTCGTCAAAGATCTTATAGAGACCAGGTACAAATGATACCTGTCGAAGCTCCATCTCCTGGGTCTCAGAGTTGAATACCCACATCTGCTGCTCGGTGCGCTCTACGGAACCAATATAGGTATCAGGACGTTTGATAATGTGCTCGAGTTGCGTCAACTTCTGGTACTGCTCTGTTGCGGTCTTCTTTTTCTTGGAAGCGGGGCCAGATGCGCCATCTAAATTCATGCTTTCATTGGCCACTTCCTGTAGAGGAACACCCCCAACTTTTTCTCCATTTGTGTCCGTCTTTTGTTTTTTGGCACTTGGTGGAGTGTTTGAAAGCAGTGAAGCTTCCTGAAAAGAGTCAACATCGGACTCGTCGTTCTCATTTTCATCATCCATTGCTTTCGCTCGCTTCTTTGGGACTGTCTTTGTCCTCAGAGTAGTCTGAACTAGCTTCTTTGAAGTTGCTTTTGTCTTCGTCGATGCGTCTTTGCTGGGAGCCGCTTTTTTGGCTGCTTTTGTTGGTTTTGCGGTCGTTTTACCTTTGGACTTCTAGATGTCTGTTAGCATGTACGACTAGGAAGACAACATATTTTAATAGCCAGGGTACTTTACAAGTGAAGAGGGAGAAGGACATACCGCAGGAGGGGAATATGTATCAGACTCGTCATTGTCGTCGAACACCGAATCATCATCCATCATGAAGTCTGCCATCTTCAAAATGTGTCGCACGTAAATATTAGGACAAAATGAAATAAAATGATGGTGGGCGCTGGCTCGCGGCAAAAATAGTTGAATATCAACTGTTCATCAGTGACCGGCTGATCAAAACAAGTGTGACCGAATAGAGAATGTGTGTTGACGGTGGTCGAGGATTTGTATCACTCAGGGAGCCTTTGTTGTTGCTCAGGGACCTCGAAGTGTAAACAAAGAGTTGCCTAACACGGCAAGCTTCAGCCTTGGGGCCGACAGGGGTTGGTCTCAGATATTATGCCTTTTATATAAGGCACTGATTTTGGCACCTCATATTCACTCCTCGCTATCTCCAAATGTGTTTTAACCTCCGAATACCAAATCTGAGATCTTCGTCCAACGTTACTCAGCAATCAATGCGTACGACACTGAACAACTTTGGGGATACTTAGAAGTTTCCAGATCAAGCCATGCACCTTTCCGCGCTGCAATGTTGCCGACTGGTCTACAAGTGTTGAAAAGGCAATTACGAGCTCCAACTCTCTATCTCTATTCTCTTGCACCACCCGTTCATCTCATATGAAACTCCAACGGCTGCTAGGCCCATCCCACATGAAGAATCCTCGCAAGTTTGTACAGCAGACAAATAAATGAAGTTTTCACTTGCCGTCAGTCATAGCAGAATGCTAGTCTTTGTAGTATGCATGGTTGGCATAGAATGAAAGTGGATAAAAGCGTCCTTCCGTAGGCCGTGAAAGCAACTCCTCTCTCGGCATATACTCCGTGCCTATAACAAAACAATGTTTGGGAGCATAACAGTGACACACGAGTCTTGCCAATTTTGGCTGTTGGGACTCCGTCGCCATCACTCCGTTTGCCCTGCGACCCTTCATTGGCTGCACCGTGCTTGATTTTAATGGACTGCTACGGTGTAGAGCTTACCGTAATTTGATACGTCTTTGTTGAAGCACCAACAGCTCACGAAGATATGAAGCTAGAGCTTTTGTAATGGACTGCTTTTCTATTTAGTTGAATTTGTTTACAAATCTTTTATACTTTATCAACTCTGTGTATATTGAGAGTTATTTCATATTTAAAACATATTCTCCCCTTGTTAGGTCATATCCATTTCGAGGATCCATCACCAGCAATTCGGAGAGCTAACTACAGGAGCGTTATGACCTTGTGATGCCTCCAAATTTTGTTTCTGTTCTTTCATTGGATCTTCTATCTTCGCTTGGTTGCATTTGTCGTCTTTTCCCCATACTCTGACTATGAAAGAGGTAGCTTGCAAGAAGACAAAATGCTATCCAAACTCTGCAAACCAGGTAGTAAGTTCCCCAGAATAAGACGAAAGTAGCGGTAAATGACCATGGATTGCTCCGGCTCCAAATAGAGGAATATGGAGAATCGAAATTGGTCACCAAAACGAGGTTTGTACAAAGTNAATACAATGCAGCTGGCCAGCTGTTGAGTGTAGTCTGGAACCAGTTCAGATCAAATTAGCGGATCCATTTCCCGATGTATCGAGTCAGGAATGTTCTCTCCTGGTGGAATCTGCTATAGCTTCATGCTTCTTTGTTCAGGTTTCGATATATCGTCGATGGCCAGATTTGTCCATCCGCCAACTACTGCATCCTCCCGTTAATGGCCCGCTACTAGTGCGTATCCCCAGAATTGCTCCTCTTTTCTCAAACAATCTGGTCCGTACTAGGCACTGCGGCAACAGTTACTGGGCCAATTTATTGATAGCCTAGCGAGGTCTCGTATGGTGATGCTTCGCTCCGCCTCTTGGCCAGTTACGTTGTGCATTCGTGAGTAGATTAGACATTTCGCCTCGACATCCCTCTCCAACCTAGGTGGCTCGATGTGAGGTTGTCTGCCTTGTTATTTCTTTACAGGTTCAAGAGTCTACATTACGTGAACTATGTATTAGATATTCCTATGGAAGATTCCCCCGCCTCAAGCTCAGAAGTTCAAGGGAAAGGTTTATTTCTTGGACAGGCAGTATCATCTGGATTGTTTGTGTACTGACTATCCGGATTTTAAATTCAGAACTGGTGGACAAACACAAACGCACGATTGCACTTAGACAGGTGGGTTCTGAGAGGGCGATAACCTAACAAAGAGGCCTTTCTCTAGGATGCTGCTAGGTACAAAAGACATACATGTATGTATATGGACTGCATGAAGCTGCAAAACTACTACGCTGGAGTCTAGCATTGAAGGGGGATCGGTATTCTTCTCTGACTAATATTTCTTTAAGGATCGAGAGGTAACTAATCCCAGAACTCTGTTATAAGGCTATCACTACTTCCCACTCTAACACAGCAACTGATTTAGTTCACCTGCATCGTTCTCCTTCGCTATCAAAGTGCCAACATTGAGCTGCAGGACTAGAGAACGAACGCTCCGTCCAAACATCTGAACTCACCGCCATGCTTTCCGTAGCATCGCTCCTCAACCCAGTCAGCCCTGACGAGGAAGATCCTCATCTATCATCAAATACTTCATCATCACGCTACAGTCCATGTTCCACATATAGTAGCCCGACACTAGCTTTTCTGCCTTCAAACAGGAAACAAAAGATGACAAAAGATGGCGCGGTTTTTGCTAAGGGTAAGGTAAAGGGCGAAGTCAACTTTCCACCATTTCAGCTTCTAGATTCTACTACGACACGCAATGTCCAGAAATTTCAGGTTTTTCCACTTGGAAAAATAGATGAATTTTGCCGCCATATTCCATATAACAGTGAAAAGAAGAGTTTTTTGGAGAAAACAGGTCGTGAGAGTTTTGAAGGTAGCATAATAATCCGTTTGATACCACAAGAGATATTATGCTTACATTATTAGTATTTCAATACACTTTTAAGCTTCCTGGCGAAGACAAGGTATATACCGTTATGTGGGATTATAACGTCGGACTTGTTCGCATCACACCATTCTTCAAGTGCTGCAAGTATTCAAAGGTAATGGGTGTTCAGTTCAGGATGTCCCAGAGCATATACTAACATAACTTAGACTACTCCTGCAAAAATGTTGAACATGAATCCCGGGCTTAAGGAAATCACACATAGCATCACAGGAGGCGCTCTGGCAGCACAAGGTTAGATATTTATCGTATCAAGGCATAATATAGGATGGCTACTAACTATATAGGTTACTGGATGCCATATTCCTGCGCACTCGCTGTCTGCACTACCTTCTGCTTTCACATAGCACCAGCTCTCATTCCAATCTTCGGTCCTGACTTCCCCGAGAAATGTGTCCCTCCTGAATCGCCTGAATACGGTCGTATGATCATTGACCCTTCTATAACGGAAGCAGCTACTGCGGAAGCCGAATTATTTCGGCTGCAGTACGGCAGCTCTACCTCAAAGTCCTTTCAAGGTAGCTATTCACCACAACAATCCACCAAATCTGAACCATACCAGGAAACACAGAATATAAACTCGCCAGAACACCTCGGAAGGCGTGTCAGGCTGAAACGCGGATTCTCTGGCACCAGCACTTGTGAGACGGTCACGACTACTGACCTCGATGGAACCGGCAGCGAAACCAGTAGCCCTGGTAGAGTATTCGATTCAGCTGACATTTCAGCAAGTCGCACCAATTATTTAAGGCAGCAGAAGTGGAAGACAAACAACGCAATATCACACAGTGCCAACTCTTCAATCAGCATTCCTTCTTTACATACCACCTTTTCCAGTCCAAGCCCTTGGCTGAGTGCTATCCCTCGTTCAACTGGTCCTAGCGGGTTTGAAATAGAGAGATCCTGGGTTACGAAGAGGCAATTTGAGGAAGAGCGAGCAGATGAAGGATATGAAGCTGAGGAAAGCGGAAGCATTACTGATGATAAGGGGAGCGTAGATGAGAAAGGTAGCGAAATTGGCATTGATGATATGCAAATCACTAGCCCAAGCGGATCTGCCAGGAAGGAGGCAGCTTGGCTATTAATGCAGCTCAGCATTCAGCCTCGCCAAGATGGCATCACTGGTGGAATTGGTCAGGAACTAGAGCCTCTAGATGGACCAAGGGTTAAGAGAAGAAGGGCTGCTTCGTTGTAGACTGCAACCACCCCCCTTCAGCCAGATGATATTTGTCAACCTCAGCACAGAAATTTATGGAATTGGGTTGTGAGATGGATGTTTAGATCTTTTGTCATTACGGATTTTGCAAATACCATCTATGTATGCGATTAGGGGAGAGTTATTTGATTTGATCTGATTTTTAGTTTATTGTTATCGTGGAGTTTTGTTTTTATGGTTTGATATCTGATGTTTCTAGAGTCCTTAAACATATTTACACCTTTCCTCTAACTTTTAGGTGCATCATGAGTGCATCATTAAGAACCGTTGCCTACTCCATATCTATAGTAATTTCAACAATATGCCAACAGACGCCACTAGACTGGCTAGATAGTCACTTCTTCAAAATTATAATATGGCTCTAACTAACACAAGACACTCAATAGGTGCCAAATCCAGATACCAGCGACGGTGGAAAGGCTATCCTGCCCCAGCGCTTTCAACATAACCTGTCGCTAAGTTTTCTTTTCTGCCGCCTTCTTCCTCTTGAATTCAGCCACCCACTCCTCACTCCTTCCCTTGGGAACTACAAATATCCTAACAACCTCATCCACAATTTCGACATTCCCCTGTCCCAAGACCTTCAACAATGGCACTTTCTTCCCTACTTTAACCAACCCGCCAGTAATAGTCTCCATATAACACTCCACTCCGTTCGGAGTATATACCCTCTGTTGATCCCATGGCAGTGGCAAAATATACTCTAAGTGCAGGGCTAAAGACTCAGTCTCATTAAAAGCCTTGATGAAATCAGATTCAAGATGAAGCGGATATAACAGAACCGCAGGAAAAGAAAGACTAGATTCAGGTGAGAGCGGGTCCGGCACGAGTGCAATACACGCATCCTCCATTTCCGGCGGTTGAGCCGTTTTCCTCGTTTTAATCCCTCGCGCAGTCAATGCCGTTTTCAACATCATCTCCTCCTTTCGTTTCCTTATAACCCGCTCCTGTTCCTTCTTCTGCTTCGCAGTTTCTTGTTCGTTCTTCTTAATGATTTCCTGCGCAACGGCTTTTAGAGCTGCGTTTTCGGGATCTAATTCTAAGCCTCGTGCGCAAGCATCATCTGCTTGGGCGATCTTGTTCAGTGCTAATAGTGCTCGCGCAGAGCGGTAGAATGCTTTGACATTGGAGGGATTGAGACGTAGGGCGTGTGCGCAGTCCAAGGTTGCGGAGCGGTAGTTTTGGAGGGAGAGGTGACATGCGGCGCGGTTCACAAGTGTAGTTTCTAATATACTAAGTTCGTTCTTGATCTCTTTCGGATCCATTGTAGGTGGTTCATTTTCTCTACTCCCTGCTGGTGCTGGTGTAGCATCCGTATTCGATGTTGACGCTAGGGGATGTGAGTCTCCTCTCTGGCGTTTTCTCACTTCGAGTAAAAGTACTTGTATTCCCTTGGTGTAAAACTCCTTGGCATCTTTCCACTTCTTTTCCGCAAAACATTCGTTTCCACGCTCTTTGAATCCTGCAGCGACCTCCTCTGGAGTGCCTTCGTATGCGAGTGCCCGGATAGCCTCGAGGTCATCGTTTTCTTCCAGCTCCGTCATAAAGAGCGGGCTTTTGTTTAACTCAGCTAGAATCTCGGGGCCAGTTTTGTCGCGCATAGAAGCAATTCCTGGCGGGAGTGAGGGTGTTTGGGTGCCATCTTGAGCGGATGTGGTAGTGTATTGGGAAGAAATCGCGTTCATAGCTTGTGTTAAAAGGTCTGCAGGTGGTGGAATGTTTGCATTGGGTTGCGATTGTAACTGTGGATGTCCATCCTCGGACACCTTGACCGAGGTATCGAACTCCTCAGATAGCTCCTCGATCTTCATCCCGTATGCACCAGTTTAATTGCAGAATTAGACTTCTTCTTGCTCTTCTTCCCTCTTTACTGGAGTCGTACCTTGGACGTCACAACTTCGAATGAGGGGCATGGAATAAAATTTGACCAGGGTCACTTCTTATCGCAGTGTCGATAAGAAAAAGAGTTCGTGGCTGACAAATTAATTATGGCATACGGGCGATCCGAGCCCGAGCAATTGAGGGGCAGAATGACGAGGAGGGGAAGGAGCTTGCGGGGGGCCGGAAGAGGAAGACGATAGGGGTGGGTGTAGACATTCCTGCACCGAATGGCATCATTTGGCGGCAGGAGCCAATTATTAATACATCGCGGCCTCTGTTATATCCGTAAGTGGAGCAGAGCATATAAGGATTGGCTTGGTCCCCAGATATCTCACGGTTTCCTTTTTCTTCCTTATCAAATCTCCCTGTTTGACCCAAGNAAAAACATATATATATTTCAAGCGATAAACCCATCAATTAAGCACAGTAGATCCTTCGAATTAAATCAAGATGGGCTCTAAAGCTACCCCCGAGATCGTTCTTTACACCAAGTATATACCTCAAATCCCAAGACTGTAAACTCAACTGAAGCTTACACCATTGCAGCCACGGTTGCCCATGGGCCCACCGTGCACATATCGCTCTTGCTGAGCTTGGTCTCCCATACACCGAAGAGATAATTGACCTCGACACTCCTCGCACAAAGGAATATCTCGCAGTTAACCCACGTGGCCTCGTTCCATCCATCTGCTACAATGGAGAGATCATTACCGAGTCTGCCATTGTTGCGCAGTTTCTTGCCGATGCTCACCCATCCCACCTAGTCAAGACCAGCAGCGAAGAAGGAGGCGCACTACAGAGAGCCAGAATCAATTTCTTCGTGGACACTTACTTCACCAAGGTCAACAGCCACTTCTACCCCATCTTACGATCGGAAGGCGCCGAGAAGGAGGAGGCAACGGAGAAGTTTGTAGCAGCGGTAGAGAAGGAAATAGAGCCACTTTTGAAAGACGCCAATCCTTTCTTTGGTGGATCAAGCAAACTTACCCTTGCTGAGGTAAGAATATTATCACCCTTCAAGCTTCCAATTTTCATCATCAACCCCCTTATTTCCACTACTCTCTTCTAAGAAATGCATAACGTGCCAAATATTCATACCCGGAGAGAAAAAAAACCTCATACAGAGAACTAATGACACTCCAAAAAACCAGGTGCAAACAGGATCCTTCCTCCTCCGTGTCCTTTCTTCTCCGAAATATGGTTTGTTCCCAACCAACTTCATCAGCACTATTCAAGCACGCACACCAAACTTCTATAAGTGGGCCTCAACGGTCGTAAAGGAGAAGAGTGTTAACTATATCTATGATGAGGAGGGGGTTGCCGTCAGGACTAAGTCTAGGGTCGAGAAAATGAAAGCAGCAGCAAAGGTTTGAGTGGGGTTACTTTATTGGATTGACTAGTTATCTCAATGCTAGCTTAAGTAAGAGCAGACATAGTAACGTAGCTTATGATGAAATATTATAAACATTTGTCTTTTAATTTGCTCGGGATTAGCTTTAGCCAATTTTGCGGTAAATTTCAGTGTTCCGGTAGAACTAGGTGTTCCTGTAGAGGTTGTGCTTTTGTAGTTGTCAGTTAGGTGAGTAACTAATTATTCAGGAAGTCAGAAGATGTTCATACTTGCCATTTTAATTTATCACTTGTTGTATTCTGGTTATTGAATCAAGCTTCTGTGCCATATGCGATATTACGTACGACGTGGTGACACTCCGCCGCATCACTGCATGCCCAACCCCTGAAGATCAGAGTTAGAAATACATGATTCATACAAAGTACTCCATACTGTAATAATCATAGAAGACAATAACTCATACCAGTCCAAACTACCAATCCTCTAGAACAGTCCTTGACAGCTGGGATTTCCTCCAAAACCTTCTCGTCACAAAGCCAGATTTTTGTATCGTACCGTTACGTACGGTCGACATCAACTCTCCAGGTTCGTACATTTTAATTAATTTCAAGATATTAGGTTCTTGAAGTTTCTGTTGTTTTTCTTTGAGAAGATCTTTTAGTTTGTTTAATCCGCTCTTTGCGGATCTCTCTCCAGACTAATAAGAAATAGCAGGAGAAATCCTCAAATGTGTAGTTTGACATTTTGATAAGTTCTACTGATAGAAAATATGTGAATAACTAATTGGAAAAACTTTCCAATAATAAAGGGCTGGCAGAAACAACATATTTTTTGTTAATCTCTTAAGTAGTAAGGAAAAATTGAGATAAAAAATAAGAAGTGATCGAGCGGTGAATAATTATAGCAACATTTGCAAATAGGCTATATTCACTGTTCGGCCAAAACACATATAAATTATATAATTTGGTTGAAGACTAGTACAAAGCCAGAATAAAAAGCGGGTTAAACAACTTGAAGATCTTCTCAAAAATAAAGAATAAAACAGTAGAAATTTCAAGAGCCTAATATCTTGAAACTAATTAAATTGTATGAAACTAGAGAGCTTAAAGCCACGTGTCGTACGGTACAACAATCTAGCTTTGTGACGGAAGTCTTTCTCGCCTTTCTGACTGACTGCCTTACCATATCTGCTAGGTCGCCCGGTATACAAACTCTTCAAGCTCCTTATACGCCTTCTCGAGAGGCGATCTAAGGGGGGAGCTGTGGTGATGAGGGTTAGTTCTAGATTTCTAATTTTGAAGAGGAATAGACGTACAGGGGGCCATTGCGTTGAGAGACTAGTATATGTCCCACAATATGAGTAGATGAGTGGGCTGGTCACATGCACAAGGTATGCGTGCCAGTAACCTGCCGAAGTTCTGCCACCAGATGAGCCACAGCTAGATCCTCGTCGACGTTCCTCTAGTAGACAAGCGTTTCCTTATGTCTAGTGCTTTGGAATTTTTTATTATGACATTGCTGAGAAGATCAATGATCTGCTCTGTTCTATCTGTTTTTACATTAAATACCAGTACAAAACTAGAATAATTGACTCGCTGAAGATAGTTTGTAACTTGAACTACTTGAGGTCAAGGTTATTATACACTAGACACGAGTTTAATTCGGTCGAGAATAAAGTTTTCGTTATAAATTAGTGTAGATCTAGTCATCGTCCTCATCAAAAGTCTCCAACTGGAATACCTTAGGTTTCTCTTCTCTCTTGACATCACCGGACGCCGGTTGCCTATCAGAAGCTCTTCTCTCCATCTCTAACCTTCTAGCCTCTTCCACCGCCTTAGCCTTCTCCTCCTTCTGTCTCTCTTCTTCTTCTGCAGCTAGTCTTCGTTCTTCCTCCTGCTCTGCCATCTTCGCGGGATCATATGTTGCTGGATCGATTCCCCTGTCTTGTAGATCCTGTAAAACAGCCAGCGCACCACGTCGGATTGATTCTTCATTTGGCCAAGGAATGAAAGGGAGATCTGCTGTCGGGTTTAACCATTGTGAGATCTCGTTTGGCAGCGAGGTTGTGGTGGCTTGTGACGCCTGCGCTTGCGCTTGTGTGCTGCTGTCGATGTCCATTGCTGACGAAGGTCGCTCTATACCGTTTGCTGCCAGTGTTGGAGTTCCAGTACCATTGGCATGGGTCTCTAGTCTCCCATCTTTTGGTGTATTGCCCATCGCCGCTGTTGCTGGCCCTGAGCCATCTGTAGCTCCAGTTTCGATATCGCGATATGTACTAGGGAGGGTGAATTTACTGATCATCCGTGCGTAAGATAGTAACTCTGCATATGATACGGGGTTTGTGTGTTCGGAAAATGTTGTGGAGGGTGTAGATATGAGAGTAGCGCGCGTTTCCGTCAAGAGGGTAAGGGTTTCGCGGATCTGGGCATCGAGAGCGTTGGAGGTGGCGCGCAGAGACTGGATTTTGGCATAGTTATGTTGATGGGTTGCTACTACACACGGAGATCAGCTTTAATGTTCAATTTAAGGCAATAACACCAAGTTATGACTAGGGGAGGCTTTCGACTAACATTTTTCCAGGCCTTGACTGAGCTCCAAGTCGGCAGCTACGAGATCATTTGCTAGGGCCGGAGAAGGATTGTAAGTGGAAATAGAGTTTATCAGAGTCGCCAAAGCTTTTTCTACGCGATCGAAGCGGCTGTCAATATATTTCTCCATGTTGGGTTCTTAAAGAACAAGCATAAGTAGTGTTATTTGTTCACGTCGTTTAACATGGATTGCCAAGAGCTGTAGTTGACTTTTAACTTAGCCAGGAATCGCTTGCGCGGGGATTTAAGGTTGTCTTAGCTAGCGTACCGGTAGTACAGTATCGGTGAGTATGTAAGTATTTGTAAGTATTTACGTACTTCAGCTCGTTCCAGTGATGCCAAACCTAGGTTTATTGGCTCTCTCTGTTGCATTCTATTATTACTGTGCATATCTATTCATTGTGACATTTCAAGTATTGCGATACTCTGCAAGTTGCTCAGCTTAGTCGATGGCTTAAGCGACCTAGGGTCTGAGGGGCAGGGGATAACAAGGGGGTATTGGAAAGAAACCAATCCTTGCACTCCCTTGCATCGAGCAACTAGAGGAGATAGAAGACAATATAACTTATAATGTCTGATTGATTACTGTATTCCTTCATCCGCTAGGATACTCCCGCAGTGCCCTGCATTGGTGGTAATTCCAAAATGGGAACTGCCCAGCTGCCAACACCTTGTGTCGCCAGCGTTGGGAAATCACTCTTGATAGGATTCTTATCATACTCTCTCAGTCAGCACTAGTTGCTCAGCTCCACAACACATGGTTCTAATACATTAATTATCATTGGATGCCAGCAGGAGCTGAGTATATACTTCCAATAAGTACAGGGACATTCCCAACCTTTTGCTAAGTGTCCCAAGTTTTTCTTTGTTTTACAATCATCTCTGCCGATTGTACTCTCTGCTCCTTTTATACTTCCCCAAGTTATTCTCAGTCTATTAAATCTGATAGTAATCAAAGATGGGCAAGGCTTGGGCAGATGGGCCCTTCAAGCTCATTGAAACTCCCAACAAAGCAAGACATGAGGTGAGTATTCCACCATCTAATTGCATTGGGGGAATTAACGCTTAAATCATCGCAGAAAGGGGAGGAGGAAACCGGTTCGTCACATGCAGCGACCGAAATGGCATTGGTTCACAATGTTCTCATCCGAGTTCTGAATGCCTTTTACCTGCAAGCCAAAAACATCGATGCCAACAACAAGAAGGACGTTGAGGACTTTGTAGGATTTATGAGTTCCTGGTCACTCACACTTCATGCCCACCATGATTCGGAGGAAGAGGTCGCGTATCCCTTGCTGAACAAGTATATTGGGATAGAAAACTACATGGAGCCAAACATAGACCAACATCGCGCATTTGGACCTGGACTCCAGGCCTTTGACGAGTATCTTCAAAGCGTAAAGGAAGGAAAAGAAAAATATGATGTTGTAAAGGTGCAGAAGTTGGTGGATGGGTTTGCACCAATTCTCGTGAGCCATTTGACAGACGAGGTCAACTTCATTAGCGGGTTAGAAAAGTATGAGGACAAAATTGACTGGAAAACGTATGAGAAGGTTATTGGAGACCATGCGGTGAAAGGAGGCAACACGGTAAAGATTCCGTCACCTGTTTGCTGTAGCACTAATTACTAATACTGGTCTCAGGAGTTTGAAGTCCCCCTTATGGCAACAAATATTGACCTTACGTTTGAGAAGGGCCTGCATGAGAAGCACTGGCCACCGTGGCCCTGGTTTGCAGGCCTAATGTTCCGGTTGGTTTTTATCCCTAAGCATAAAGGTTACTGGAGGTTCTCGACCTGCGATTCAAAAGGAATGCCAAAGGAGTTGCCGTTTGCTTAATTGCTGGGTTCTACCCGTAGAGCCGTTGGCGTTAAGTTAAGAATATGGCTTTGCTCCTGTCTGTGATACCAACTTTGATTTATTATGTTAGTATTAGTGTTAGTGTTAGTGTTAGTTTGGTTAGACTAATTGATGAGGATTTTCTTCAAGAACTTAGTATCTTGGAACAAAATGCCTTTGAAGTTTTAGGATGCATACCGTGTACTTCTCGTAAGTAATGTCTCAATTGACAGCATGCGTTTACAATTCACACCTCTGATGGTGAGTGTGGCCTTAGCTTATCAGGGGCTTAATGGCGTAAAATGTCCCTGTATTCCTTAAGGCCTATTTCGACGTTGCGTACTCCGTTCGGAGCTATTTTTATTTATCTTTTATTTTTTATATTCTTTTTATAGGAGTTTCGGGATTTATAAGTTTTGGATAACTTTGCTAAAGAGTTTCGAGTCCCGTGTATAGTGCAGAGCAGTTAGCAACTGCCACAACCGACGATTAATAACTTTAGCTGCAGGCGGCGTTTGTGTACCCTTTCCCCGTACCTTACAGTAGTGACTAGGGGTATCTTTACACAGAGCTGTGCGGTGTTGTGATGCGCAGTCTTACGTTACAGTATTTCACTATAGCTTGCACAACTAATGCGCTTAATTATTAAATTTGCTGATGTCGAGTTGGCCTTTCAATACTGCGCAGTACAGGAACAGAGCATTGCAGACTTGGCAACCAGGGAGATGGAGCACAAGATCTCTTGGCAAGCTTGTTTCTGGGGAATGGCAAGCACTGTAACAAAATATTAGCGTCTATAGAGGCGCCTACTGTGAGCAGGAGTTGCAACTCCATTTCTAGACCATTGGATGATAGACAGCAAAAGTTAGCTAAATGAACTTGTCTAAAGATCTTTGATCTAGCGTGTATCGCCTTCGGAGTAAGCTTGCCTCTTCGGATGTTTAAACTTATGGGAAGATGGTTGAGCCGGGCCGAACCATTCAACACGTGGCAAAGCACGTGATACACGTAGATTTTCACAACAGCAGGATGTCTGATGAGGTAATCGTTAATCTGATCTCCTGCTCAGTCTGTGATAGCCAGGACCGGGAGCGTTACGCATCCGAGCAGTTCCTGCAAGACATTTAAGTGAAGGGCAGTGGAAGAACGTGATCAGCCTTGCGGCTCTTTCGGTACCCCTGAGGTTCTTCGATAAGCTAGCCGCACAGCCCCATTACGGTGGCCTAGATCTGCTCTGCCCCGCCCTTTTGGCAAAAGGGCTCTGGCATTAATCATGGGAAGTGATTGATGACCATTGGAACTTCGCCTCACTCTTGATAACTCCACACTACCTCATAGCCGCCCGTTCCCTTTCCAAGTTCCTCTTCGACCTTGAGACGACATAGCCTCACAAGGCTGGAGTGCACGCCTGTCTTCTTCTGCATCATTTGCCCTTCATCCTCTCGCGGCCAAAGATTCGGGTTTGGACTAGAGCGTTGGCGCATCTTTTGGTGTACCTGCATAGCCCCTCCATTCAGTGTGCGCGTGCTGGGAAAGACTGCTCCAGGCTCCAGCAAACACCTCGCATAAAGAAATATATCGTATGTCCATTTTCCTTTGTCTCTTCCTTGTCTCTTCTTCTCACTTTTCTGATGGCACCTGCAAGACATAGNAAAACCCGTCAGTACCGCGGCATTTTGCGTAGTATCGTGCCCCAGTTGCATACATACTCTCGACTTGGGATAATCAAGAGCCGAGGAGAAGAGAAAGAAAGAGAAAGATGGGCAAACCGTGAGTAGAGGAATCTCCTTCTTTACTGTGTGTGTTTGAACTAGGGTCTCGGCGCTTCGCTGCCATGCAATTGTGCCTCCATCCAGCACATTTTACGGAGTAGATCAATGGTAACCTGTTCTGAACATCCTTGAAGCTTCAACAAAGTACATGGGAAGGCCAATATGATGAAACGCTCTTAGCTTCCTGGTTACGATAATACTATACCGATCTTCTTTTGAATCAGCCTGTTTGGTTTTCAAAATCTGGACCGCAAACGTGTGGCTACGGCAAGCTGGAGGACCCCAATGGCCTTTTGGTATTTGATATTTTTACCATCAGCGAGCCTTCTAGGGAAAGATGCCCAAGAGTCTGGGATACAACATCCCTGCTAGCCATTATCATCATCTCTCACTCGCACATTCGTTCCAACATTGGAATGACGATCAGCGCTTACATTTATACTTGTCAAGTGATAGGGGACATTGAACCATTTGATAAGCATTTGAAGATCCGATTAAGGCAGCGTTTTGATGATGGACCTAAGATATTTGAAGATGTGCTAACAAATCGAATAAGGCAGTCAAAGCTCTCTCAGGAGCAGCTCAACGAGCTTCAACGATCGACACATTTCGACAAGAAGGAGTTACAGCAATGGTATAAAGGTAGATCAACCGGTTCTCCTTCACTAATAGCGTAACTAACATGGCTTAGGTTTCCTGAAGGACTGCCCATCTGGCATGCTCACTAAAGAAGAGTTCCAGAAGATCTATCGACAATTCTTCCCGTTCGGAGATCCGTCATCGTTTGCAGACTATGTATTCAATGTTTTCGACAGTGATAAATCAGGTTCAATTGATTTCAAAGAATTCATTTGCGCATTGAGCGTCACGAGTAGAGGCAAGATGGAAGATAAACTCGATTGGGCTTTCCAACTTTATGATATTGATGGTGATGGAAAGATTAGCTATGATGAGATGTTGGCTATTGTAGAGGCGATTTATAAAATGGTAAGTCGAGCACTTTACCATTTAACTACTTCTTTCATCGCTCCTTCACCGCATCATCCTCGGCAACACTAGTAGTCTAAGCCTTGTTCTCGGGGAAGTTGCCACTGGTTGCCTAGCTCCACAGCACAGCCTCAAATGACATTCCAGCGCAATCACAGCTGAAACTGACACATTACTTTCTCTCTATAGGTTGGATCCATGGTCAAACTCCCTGCAGATGAAGATACCCCCGAGAAGCGCGTAAAGAAGATCTTCCGTATGATGGACAAGGACGAGAACGGTAGCTTGGACATGGAAGAATTTAAAGAAGGCAGCAAGCGCGACGAGACCATTGTATCGGCACTTTCTCTCTATGACGGCCTTGTCTGAACAAAGCGTTCTTTTTTGTTTCTTGTTTCCTTAAAGAACTGGATTTGCGAGATCTAGTCTATCTGCCTGGAGGGTATTATTTCTTTGTTTTCATTTCTCTTCCCGATTCAGGGAATCTCACAATGCTTTTGTGATGTGTTGCCATAAGGAGGAGGGGAGGCCAATTGAACGGCATAGCAGGCTGAGAGTGGAATCATTGAATTTGTTTTACGTGGTGTTTTTGAGAATATCAATTGCGTGCTTTCTTGTTTTTGAAGAGGTATAAACGACGCGCATCTGGTATGAAATGGAATGAAATACAGGGTGGTATATCTGCTGAATACAAAAGAACGAATTTGGATGAGATGGGGAGGTTTTGAGATGGGGGATTGACAGGGACCGAAATGAGATAGAATACGTGTGAATGCGAACTAAAAATTATACTCACTACTCCTCTTGCCTTGCCTTACTTTGTCTGCATATTATCGCACCAAAATGAATGCACTCGTCATCTTCAGGCAAATGTGGGCATTATTAAAAAAAAAGGGTATATTCCACAGCATTCAGCAAAGCTCAACACTGTGATGCTGAAAAACACATCGTTATTCTATGACGATTAAAAAATGTCCCCGAATTACCTCTCCTTTTTTGCCTTCACCATAAAAAACGATACCCAAGGTTCAACGCATCAAAATTCTTAACTCGCACAAAATGGTGCTTCATGTTATTACAACAGTCGCCCTTCAGTTCGACATTCATAGTTTCATCATCGCTAGCTTTTCTTTTCTCTCCTCGGCTCCTTCAATCAATTTTGATAGATCCATAGATCTTCTGTACAAATGCCCAGCTAGCAAAGTACCCAATAGTACCTGTTTTGAGAAAGTTAGCATTGTAAATAACTTCGGATAAAGTATGGAAAAAGAACATACCAGTAAGAATGAAGAACAGGAACGAGATCAGAGCGCTGTATCCGATATATAATACACTTCCAGCAAAGCCGCCAAGTTGCAATTTGCTGATCCAGTAAATAATGGCGTTTAAGAAAACATAAAAGGCGGATGCGCCAGCAGTAAGGAAAGCTCTCCAGTGCCAGTGGTAGTTTTCGCTGCAAAGGAGGAAATACACCATGAGGATAGTAACCGCCGCACAGGTCATGATCATGAGGCCGTAGCAGAGGAAGAGGAAGCCGAACATGTAGTACACCTTACTAAACCAGATAGAAGACATGATAAAGTAGAGTTCGACAAAGATTGCGCCGAAGGGAAGAATACCGACAAGGAGCATTGAAGGGATTGGCCTCATATATGTTGTGCTGGGCGGAATCTGACGCGGGATTTGGTTGGTTCGTACTGGGGGAGCTATGGCAGCTTGGCGGAAACCGACCCAACTGCCAGTGAATGAGAGAGGGACTGAGATCAAGAACCAAATTCCAATAATAACCAACATAGTAGTGAAGGGTACAGCACCGGATGATTCCTTGGCCCACAAGAAGAGATTGAGGAAGAAGAAGGTGGAGAAAACTATTCCTGGGACCAGTACTGGAGTGAGTGCAATGTTTAACTTCCATTGATCGCCGCCAAAGGTCTTATAGACACGAGCGGATACGTAGCCGCCGATAAAGCCAAAGATAGTGTAAAGCAAGATCATGATTGTGCCAAGGGAGCCACGGTTCGAAGGAGATAGGAAGCCTAGGAGGGCAAACGCAATGGTGAAGCCAGTCATCACGAAAAGTTGTACTCCGTTCCCGAGGAATACACTGAGAATGAGAGGATGACTTGGTGTTCGGAAAACATCGCCATGTACTAGCTTCCATCCGGAATCTTCTTGAACGCCATCTTCGATTGCGGCAGATGTGCTATTAAGATCATCGAGGTTAATGGAGTCCAGGCGGTTATACCGAGCAATATCCTTTTTCAGTGCTCGCAAGAGAATCGAGATCACTGTGATGGTCAAGAAGACAACAATAACGGCAGAGTTAATCAGTGAGAACCAGTGAATCTTAGGATCGAAAACGTGGAGATATTTATCCCATCTGGTAGCCCATGCGGTAGGTGATTTCCTCCAGTATGTGCTATAAGTGTACGTAACTGCAGTTTCCGAAGTCTCCGAGAGAACCAAAGCTGATCCTCCCTCTCCACATCGGCCATCCTTCGAATCCGCCCACGAAGATGGTTGGACAATGACTCCAACAACACGTAATTGATCCGGTGCGAACTCGTGATAGTCAATTATAATATCATAATGGTTATTCAGGTGCATCTCCTTATCAGTATTACTTCCCAGGCTAAAACCTTGGCTATAAAACGTCGTGTTCGTGATCTCATCCGCAATCAGCTGTCCTGCGGGAAGTCCATCCACCAGCCAGTTTAAGTTATACTGCTGTTGTATCTTCCGATTGACGAATTGGGCCGAGATCTGATCAAACTTTTTATCGTCACAGAGAACTTTGCATGTCTCATTCACGGCCATCTTAAGCTCAAACGGGGAGGTCATGATTCGATCGCCGAATATTATGCTGCCTAAACTCTCAGAGACATATTCTGGTTTAGGATCAGGCCGGCAGAAATGAAATGCAGGATGATAGTAATCGTATGAGAAAGTGGAGTGAAGCTGCCCATCTCTCATCGAGCCTACGGGTGTGAGTCGATTGACATGTAGAGGTACTATAGCTCCAGGGGCATATGTTGTTGGTGTAACTCCAGGGAGGTAGAAAGCTGTGCTTAGCTCTGGAGATGCAAGCAGCGCAGCCAGCAATGCAGCTGAAGGGGAGAGGTCTCGCAAACGCATTTTGGATGATAGCTGCGGCAAAGTATCGTGTCAGTGATTGCGATGATGGACGGTTGAAAAGGAGGATTTAGGAGAGCCGGAGCTTACGAATTTCGACACGAACGAGGCTGATCAACTAATTACACCCCTACCACCAGCGCATCGAATACTTTGGGCTTCGAAGCGAGCTTCTTCGCGCCTTAAAACAGGTATATAAAGACCTACTTTGGTTTGTGCGATTATCAACTTGACTCTACCGTTATGGACGTACAACTGGCGCTCTTCTGTAAATAGCTCTCCTTTCTAGTCGACAGGGAAACAAAAGGTAGGTGGCTTTATCCGAAAGGCTGTGGAGTCGGTGAAATATTGACCCGGATTCGTGGTTTCTTAAAAAAGTTCTCCAAGCTTTTGCACGAGGTTCGCATACAAGCGCAACAAAAAAGAAAAAGATAGATTCACTAGCAAAAATGGCAGTTGAAACTTCTCTTCCGGCGTTATTAACTACTCTTACACAATCACTGTCCTCTGCAGTAGAGTCAGCGCCCGATCCTTCTGCAACAATTCCTCCCGCAAATGGAATCTCCCTTCTGGATGTCAAAAACGAACTTCTACTTAGCTACCTGCAAAACCTGGTCTTTCTCATACTTCTGAAACTCCGACATCGAAATGGGAATGGTACTACGGAAGATTCAGAATCGAATCTCAATGATCAGGTCGTGAAAAAATTGGTCGAATTGCGCGTGTATATTGAAAAAGGAGTCCGGCCTCTAGAAAACCGTCTTAAATACCAAATCGACAAGGTCCTTCGTGCAGCAGATGATGCGGCCCGAGCAGCGGCCCCAAAACCCGTACCAGAGAAAAAGAAGACGGAGGATGCAGATTCTAGCGAAGAAGAATCTGAGGAATCCGACGAGGAGGGCGATGAAGATGCCGGGGTCTCTCTGAAGACTGTGGGCGAAATTAATGACCTACAATACCGTCCCAATCCATCGTCTCTCGTTCGCCCGAAGACAGATGGTTACGCAGAAGAAGACTCGAAGACTTCTAGCAGCGGCGTGTACAAGCCACCCCGCATTGTAGCCACAGCTATGCCCACTACCGAACGGATCACTCGCGGGGAACGGAAACCTCACAAATCAGCAACACTGGACGAATTCATTGCAACCGAGCTTTCATCTACTCCTATTGCGGAACCTAGCATAGGAAGTACAATCGTTGCTGGTGGACGACGCGGAATGAGCGAGAAGGAGCGCGCGGAGCAGAGAGAGCGAAGGGAATATGAAGAAACAAACTATACGAGGTTGCCGAAAGAGAGCAAAAAGGAGCGTGCAAAAAAGGCGAAGGGAAGGCCACAGGATACTCTTGGGTTTGGAGGAGAGGAATGGAGAGGATTGGGTGCTGGTGCAGATAGAATTGAGCGTTTGACTGCTAGGAAAAGTGGGGAGGGGAGAAGTGTACTTGAGAAGAGTCGAAAGAGAGCTGTGGAAGATGGGCCAAGGGACAGCGGTGCTGCTAATATTGGCGAGGGATTCCGCAAGAGACTTAAGATGTTAGACACTGGGAGAAAGGATAGGGGAAGGAGGAAGTAAAGATGTTATCTTACTGGTGTACGCAAGTAGGCCTACGAATTCTTACGTTGCGTCAGATTCTCTTCGTTTTCTACGGTTAACTATGTTTGAGTCTCAAACTGGTTCAAGATGAAAAAGGAAAAGGAGGGGGGATCAGAAATAAATCTGGCTATCGCTACCTTGGTGGTGCTACATAGAAAACATGGAGTTGCATTTTACGTTAGAATCACTGAGCTTGAGGCACTGCAAAAAAAAAAACTCGCTGCATATCACCTTGCTCGCCAAGAATACTCGAACCCATCCCTCATCCAACTCCATCAAAACCCAGATCTATCAGATCAAAAACATCTCAAAACTTACTAAAAACAAAATCTATTCTACTCTGCCTCAACACCCGATCCCTCCAGCCTTCTCTTCAATTCCACACAAAACTCCTCGAAACTATTGACAATTTGAACCCCGTACCTCTCACAAACAACCTGCACATTCCCCCTCTTCCAGTACTTCTCCGGACACCTGACTACAACCTCCTTTCTCGCATTCGCACCCCTTTTTCCCAGCACCAACCCCAACTCAAGCAAACTCACTGGTGCCTGCGTCCCAGGCTCGAACCAAAAGGCGACCAGTGTGGCCTTCTCCTGCATCTCGAGCTCCCACTGCGTCTGCGTCCGGAATTTCTCGCACTCGATGTCTTCCACCCAGGTGGAATCCCAGTCTCGGCGGTAGGGGTCTAGAAGAGTGATGGGGCAGTGAGAGAGGTAGCTAGACAGTGCTACTCGCCAGTCTATGGCGGAAGCGATACTTCCGGCCAGGAAGATAGTTTTACGGTGTTGGGAGGGAAGGTAGATGGTTGGTGCTTTGACTATCATGCACTTTTGCTCCTCGTCGGGAGTTTTGTTAATGCTTTGAGACATTATTGAGATAGGTAATGAATGATAATGGTACTGGCACTGTATACGAGAGATCTTAATAATATTCTTCTATTAATGTTCATGGAATGGGTAGTTGAAGGTTCGTAGTTTGGCTCAGCCTTGTGTTTGATAGTTCGAGACAAAGAAATATGCTTGTCCGAAGAATTCCCGAGGCAGCCTTGTCGTTTTGTGACCATGGGAATTGCCTTAAGCCGCGTGGAGGCACAAAAGAACCAGACAAACCGCTATGCTCTGTTAAGGCAATGCACTACAATCGTCAAGCCACTAAATCTCTAGCGTATAAGTCAGAGAATGTAGTACAATCCATAACACTTATGAACTGCTTTCCGCGGCAAAATTCGATGATATCCTGCTGCAATGGAATAGGGTATGCATAGGTTTCAAGTCCCTAATATCAACTACTACACGGCCTTTCTTTTCGCCGTTGGGCATAGCCCAATGAGCCGGCTGGTTAGCTAGTAAGCCGGCCGGCTTTGTCATATTCTGCTATGTTCTCACTCAGACAAGCATAAAGATTGTTGCCCGTAGACCAGTGGAAACGGCACCATTGTGCAAAGTTTGTGCGATTTTTACATTTATGATAGCTTTTGTTTTGTTTTAATAGTTCGCGTACTATAAATATGGTAAGAGGTTTTTGAGCATAATTCGCGATATTACTGTACAGTCAGATTAAAGAGCGCCAACTACTCAGATAATTATATCTAACTAAATTGTTAAACCTGAAACGGCATCATTGAGTAAGAATTAGACTATTAGACGTTATTATAAAACGTCTTGATCTATTTTTATAAATACTAGAAAGTATAAATACGTAAGTTACTTCTGATCAAAAGCCTTAGCATCACCATCGCTAGCATCATTAACATACTCAACATCTTCAAAACTCAACAAAATACAAAACATCTATATCCAATATGCTTTCATTCGTAAGAGCCGGTTCTTGACTTGGAAAGACCTAATCAATGCTAATAATACTTCATTGATAGACCCCATACATCGCTGTCCTCGCGCTTACCGTTGGGCTCTCTACTGCGCTTCCAAAGATTCCAATCTCCGAACTCGTGCAACGAAACGCCACGGCCGCGACCGTTCTTATCCGGCAATATGCCGACCCTAGCTGCGCTCTGCCAACGATTGATGGCGTTCCTACACTCGCAGATGGGTTAGAGATTGATCCAAATGAATCAAATGCAGGATGCATCCAGATAACCAACACCCTCCCAGTCAGCGTCCAGATCACCGGCTCAAAGAATCTTCCCACGACCTGCTTTGTAACTCTTTTTGGCGACAGCGCCTGTGGCTCAGGCTCCACTGCTCAGATTGGCCCGATAACTCCTGGAGCGGGACTCAGTGATTGCATTGGCCCGATCAGGGACGCCGATGGCAATACATTCAGCGCCTCAGCTGTTGGTCTCTCGTGCTGATNAAAAAGGTGTGCATTCCACAAAATGGAGCCGAATTGCTCGCTCTCGTTTGACATAGCGGTTCTAGAAGAAGTTGTAAATAGGGTGCGCTAGGGATGGAAATTATAACCACCCAATCGTGTATAAGTAGAACAACATGTATTTAAGGCAAGGGGCAAGGAATGAAGCAGGAGTTCTAAAAATAACAAAAAGACTACAATACATTCTTTTAAGTAGATTACAACTTGCTTGCAAGTCTTATATTATTGATGTGCTTTTTTACTGTGGTTAACTTGTTAATGAATGATGTACCGTGCCTTAAATATGATATTATCAATGTTCTGAATACTTTCCTGCCCTGTGCTAGTCTAGATTTATGCGCAAGCTTTCAATTCCTTGATTAAAACTGCAAAAAGTGATAACTCAGAGCACTAATCATCTCATTTAAAGTAAATACATATTAGATGAACTTTAATACGATTTTGGACCGACCAAAGCGCAGCGTGATAAATTCCTAATTGAAGCATTTAAATCTTTCCTCGGATACTTCCGTGAGCTATCAGCTTAGGCCACTTACTCGAATCTGAGTTACCAATAAGGTTAATGACCAAAATTGTGTAAGTTTTCAATTACACTTTGGCAGTTTTACAATAAGCCAGTAGTACGATTCGGGAGCGTCTCTGGTCTACCGTGGTAGATCTACCCGGCCGCGAAACTCACCAGCTCGGCAATCTTTCAATTTGGTTGCATCTCTATCGCACGGTGGGCGCTCACTGACCTCGCTAGCATCCGTGCACCGCGCTTCCTCTCGGCCATAGCGTAACCTCGGCCCAGCGCAACCTCGCACGAGGCTGTTCAAATTTACCTTGTTTACTCAATCCCGGAAAAGCACACCCACACACCCAAATATCTTCCTTTCTGGAAGAGACACTCTCCTCGCTCTCCCTTTTACTTTTCTTTCCTACTCTACACATCGCACACTCTCCTCTNCCCCCCCACCGTGTTCTCTCTCTTTCCCTCCCATCCCCAGAAGAGCAATGTCTACTTCCTCGGCATCGCCAAACGCGGCGGCAACTCCTCTTGCTGACAAGTTCTCCAAACTCCCCCATCTTCCAGAAACGAGCGAACAGTTAAAGGAAGAATTGAAGGAAGTCGCTGAGGCCACATCGAAACCGCTTGCCGGCCTGCGAAGTTTGGCGGCGGGTGGATTCGGTGGTATTTGTGCAGTGATCGTCGGGCATCCTTTTGATCTGGTCAAGGTCCGCTTACAGACGGCCGAGAGGGGCGTTTACTCCAGTGCGATTGATGTTGTGAAGAAGAGTGTTGCGAAAGATGGGCTGAGTCGGGGGTTATATGCTGGTGTGAGTGCGCCGTTGGTTGGCGTTACGCCCATGTGTAAGTTTATATTTCTCTCATTTATGGATCTTGATCTTTTCTCTTTTTTTCTAACAGTGATTGATCACTAACATAAGGACTGTAGTCGCTGTGTCTTTCTGGGGCTATGATGTCGGAAAGAACCTTGTTCGTCGCTTTTCTACTGTCGAGAACAATCAGCTCTCTGTTGCGCAAGTCTCCGCTGCGGGGTTCTTCTCTGCTATTCCCATGACGGTCATCACGGCTCCATTCGAGCGAGTCAAAGTCCTCCTCCAGATCCAAGGCCAGAAACAACTTGCTCCAGGCGAGAAACCTAAATACAGCGGCGGCATTGACGTTGTTCGACAGCTTTACAAAGAAGGTGGTATTCGATCTGTTTACCGAGGTTCCTTTGCAACGCTCGCTCGTGATGGCCCCGGTTCTGCCGCTTATTTTGCGGCCTACGAGATCATCAAGAGAAAGCTGACTCCTGTTGATCCTGCTACGGGCAAACCCAGCGGTGATTTGAGTCTTGTTGCCATTACAACAGCTGGTGCAGCTGCTGGTGTTGCCATGTGGATCCCTGTGTTCCCAGTAGATACCGTGAAGAGCAGATTACAAACAATGGAGGGCAATCCAACGATAGGCGGTGTGATCAATGGACTCTACAGGGCTGGTGGTATCAAGGCATTCTTCCCTGGACTCGCCCCTGCTCTTGCAAGAGCAGTCCCTGCAAATGCGGCTACATTCTTGGGTGTGGAATTGGCCCACAAGGCTATGAACAGGATGTTTGACTGAGCATGATACATGATATGGGAGCAAGAAATATTAGAGGCCACACGACCTACATATATGACTACGTCAAGGAGCACAGAATTGCATATCGTCGTACTTGTATGTAGAGATCTTTTTATATTTGGGAGGATCTAGCTTTGAGGCATAATCCCGAAAGAGGAGTAAGGCGCATATAGATACACCATACGAAGCAATTGCATAGCAATATTTTGTGTGCGAATATTTGGTACATCAAATCTTACTTCTTCAAGTGAGACAAATATACAAGTAGAACTTGCCAAGAAATCCCAGCCACGGAAAAGAAGTTGAGGCAATCACATGTCAATACATGACAAATTTACGTCACCAGCTGCACCGCCAGATAACCCAGAAATATTACATTTTTGATGGTGAATGGGATAAATACCAAACCTGCTGACACTTCTCCGCAAACCCAAGAGATTAAAAGCCCTTCAGTCCGCGCCAACCATGTTAAAATAGAGCGTCTCTTCAGCCCAGCGCCATGCCGACGGTTCGGCGCAGAGGAAATTTCCTAATCTAGGCAGGTACCCTGGCCGCATTCCCGGCGCTAGCTTATTAATAGCAAGTCGAAAGGTTAAAGGTTACGTTGAAGTCTTGAGGTACTACGGTGGTATACAGATAAAACCAACTACGTCGTAAACACATAAATCATATTGTACAGTTCTATGATGACTCTAAGTATGATGCGCCCAACCAAGCCAGAGAGCAACCCGCTAACGCCCAAACACCAACAAGCTTCTTGCCCCACCACGAAGAATCAGCCTCCACCTTCGCAGCCTTAATTTTATGTGAAATCTCTTTGCCTACGAATTGCGCAGGAGCAGAGCTGGTATTATTATTGTTGTTCACTGCCATCGTCTCCTCGCGCTCTTTCAATTCCGCAATCTTCTTTCCTAAAGCAAGAAGATCCTCCTTCCAGTCCGTATCATTGACAATAGTATCAACTTCGACATTCTGAACATTGCCAAAGAAATCCATTAAAAGCCTGTCCCGTCCAGCAGATTCACCTCCAGGGAAGAGGTCCCATCGGAAACCCGGGTGGGAATGGATCTTAGCCTCATCGTAACTGTCAAAGAGATCGCCCAATGTCTTCTTACTGCCTGGGTCGGTGACTTGAGTCTCGAGGAAGTCAAGGTTGTAGTATGTGTATCGATCGATGACTGCGACTCCTACATCATTATCTGCATGGTGGGAGTAGGAGGACTCGTCGAGTTCTGACGAGCCGGTTGCGATGATGTTTGGTGAGTAGAACTTGCTGTACATTGTGTTCGCCTGGCAAGTATCAATCATGAACAGTATTTCGTGGTATCTATTTAAAAAGTTAGTATTTAAATAGTCTTTAAATTAATCGAAATGAACGTATGTATACCTTTTCTTCTCCCACATCTGCTCGAATGCGTCGGCAAGATCGAATGCGCTGATCTCCTCCGCATCCTGGAACTTGAGAAACTCGTTGCCTCCATGTCCAGTCATATACACTAATATATTGCTTCGATCATCTGTCAAGAGTCTCTTGCTCCTTGGCATCTCCTCCCCAACTCTGTCCGTTAACAATCGTATGAAATTCTCGACTGTAACCTCATATCCTCTATAATCCACCTCGATGTTGTCTCCATATAAATCTACCGCTCTGTCGGCGTTGCTGTAAACTGTGCCAGGGAAGGCATTTCGTGGATTGCATGCCATGTCATCCGGTAACATGAGAATTATTTGCGAGTCTGGAATTCCGAGTCTTTTGACTGTTCGATATAGGGAAAGAACGTTGGCAAGATGCCTATAGTTAAACCAGAACCGGGATGTTGATACAAGGACAGCCCAATTGCTCGTATGTTCTCCAGCTACTGGCAGAGGCACCAGTAGTGGCGCTAGAAGCGCGGGCAACTGGAGCAAACTTGAGAGCTTCATGTTTGCGTATGTGAAAAGAAAGAATGTAAACACCTGGAGGGGAGGGAACCGCCGCGTAGTTGAAAGCTGCCCTCCGCACTGGGGAAGTCTGTCTTGACCCCTGAGGAATTGACGTGACGTGCCTGACAAATCAAACGTTTCAATGCCTTAGTAATTCACAAGGCACTAACACATCATCACATGCAACTTGCAAGTATTCCCTGCAGCGCCCCACTTCACCCTTGGGGTAAAGCCTAGCATGTTTTCTCCACGGTCCCTTAGTCCCCATCTTCATGAGCTTCATGTCGATAGATTTCATCATATTACAGAATGGGTTGGCCTCCAGCTGTGGTGATTGTTGTGAGGTATGTACCTCTCTATATGTTTTTCAAAAAAATTTCTTTGATGATCCGAAGTTTTGCCTCGGTCCCTGACTTGCCATATTTTTGAAGCCTGCTGCTTGGCCTGTTTTACTGGATGAGGCAGTGCCAAGTTTAACGTCATCATCATCTTGCAAGCTCGAATTCTGACTTGATAGTATAGACACGGTGCTCGACTGGATGCTGCTGATAAACAATGGCATCTCACATCCCCTACCCCTTACGACCCGCCTCTCACTTATGGTGGCTGGAATCAATCGAAAGCCTTGGGCTCAAGGATTGCGAGCATCTTGCGAAGTCGGGAAACTGACGATGATCTTTTAACTACAGATGAAGCTCCTGCGAAAGATGATGGGAAAGACCGGAGGAAACGGCGGCATAAAATTGTTATACATACCTCTCCCTTTCTTCGCTGCGTTCAGTCAGCTATTGCCATGAGCGCTGGACTTGCTTCGAAACCTGGACATGCTACGCCATCTTCAAATAATTCGCTTGCAAGCAGACCTGGACAGACACAGTCTTCTCCCAGAATATTACCGAAACTCGCAACTGATTCCTCCACCTTAGTAGCTACCAGAGACGATGCGAATGGAAATGCTCAGCAGCAGCAAAAGAAGCATATAAGGAAATCAATCGTTCGAGTAGATGCTTTTCTAGGTGAATGGCTGACCCCAGACTATTTTGAACTCATTACTCCTCCACCAAGTTCGATTATGATGGTAGCTGGTGCTAAAGCGGATCTATTACGACGTGAAGACTACAGCAATTTAATACAAACACGACAGAGCACGAATGTCAATCTGGGATTTCCGGGCGGATGGCAAAGCCCTCTTGCTTCTCCTCAATTTGAAAAGGATGACTCTCAGCTAGCTTCTTTATCAAGTCTCGCACAGGCACTACCAACGCGTGAGCGCACTAATAGTCTCAGTAGTGCTGGAAGTCAAGCAAGTCGTTTCAGTAGTTCTAGACTATCGCTTGCAATGGTTACAGATCAAAGCGTATATCAGCCCCCCGTACCAAATCATGCTATTTCGTCTTCAGAGCCCATACCAGCAGGATATGTTGCCCATGCTCGAGATGCCTGCGTTGATGTGGATTATCAATGGGATAGCATGAGAGAACCTCAGAACTGGGGAACTGGTGGAGAATATGGCGAAGAATGGAGTTCGATGCACAAGAGGTTTCGAAACGGGCTTCAAAAAATGATTCACTGGTATAGTACTAATGAGGACCCAGCTAAGCTGGTCACGAAAACTCTCACCCCATCAAATAATGATTCGACTAATGAGGTCGATGACGAGGATACTGATCTTGTTCTCATATTGGTCACCCATGGTGCTGGTTGCAATGCTCTTATTGGAGCTCTGACAAACCAGCCTGTCTTAATAGATGTTGGAATGTCGTCGCTGACGATGGCTGTGAAGAAGACGAATCCGAAAGTTGACAAAAGCTCACGGCCTTCTTCCAAATCATTCAGTCTACCTGACGAATTTGAGGTCAAACTTGTGGCGAATACGGAACACTTACGTTCTCCAAGTAATCATTCAACACCTACTCCCTCCCGAACACCATCAATTGGAGGCAATAGTTTGTTTAAAGAGCGCTTTGCTCCGACCAGTGGTATTGACGCATCGATTTTTAACAAAACGGCAAGGTCATTCAGCTCGTCTGGTAATTTCGGTAGTATGCGCCGCCCAATGAATATTCAAAGTTCTGTTCCTCGTTCATACGCTCCAATTAAGGAGACGTCTTTTGGTCTCTGGAGCGCTAGCAAAGCGGAAGAGGAGGATCAAGATGAAGATGCGGTTGATGATATGATTTTAAATTTTGGGGACGAAAGTCCAACCAAATCTGAGCCCGTTGAGAATGTGAAGGATACAGCGGTCACAGCAGCTCCAGAGCCGGATACAGGTGACAAAGACCATGTTCCACCGTTGGGTCTTTGGGCATCTCCAAAGCTATCACCCAAGTTAACAAACGAGGGGGATATTAGAGAGATGCCACATAAGCGGAGGTGGACAATTAATGAGTCGGGTTGATTTCTATGGATATTCTACTAAGAATGAAATATAGTAGTGGGTTATGAGGTATAAAAAGCCGGTCCATGGAGCATTAATGGTGTCGAGTATTTGCATTCTCTAGAAAATCATTTTAGTTAATTTGCGGAGCGTTGGCGTTTGGTTCTAAATATAGAAAGAAAGAGGAGATGTGATTCTCTTTTCAGATTCCACTCCATCAAGGAAATAAATTAATTTGGGTCCTCGTACTCTCTAAATTATTGTGGAGCATTGCAGTCTTTTAATTCCTCGAAACGCCGTGTGTATCGTAACAGTAGAGCCAGTTTAGCAATCTTGCAGAATTTCCTGACGATATATGATGATATGGAAACTTATGATTGCTTCTAAAAATGCTTATTTTAAGCTAAATATATTCAAAGCTATATTTAAGAGTAACTCATATTTAGGTTTAACATATTATGAGGCTGATTTGGGAGATTTGCTTTTGTTCATTTCAGGTTGTTCCTGNAAATTTTGCAGCCTTGTTGGGTTTGGTGCAGCCCTGCGCTAAATCCCAGGAATATTGAAACTCAAATTCCAAGCTCTCTGCAACACCAATCCACACTCGAGCAAACGACTCCTTATTGACCTCGACACCTCTAATAATAGCCAATTGCGATATGTCCTCATTGTATCTCTTGCTAGAGTCTGTCGTATAGACTCAATTCTCTCCAGCTCGTTCATTATTTCCTGTGCCCTTTGTCACAATGGCAATCGTCGACGAATTCCTCACCTCAATCTTGGGCTTCCTTCGAAGCAAGAATGCTGTGAAATTACAGGATTGGCTACGGGTAGAACCGCCGCTGCCGGATCAGTACTACAAGCTCGGGCAGGAACTAAAGGCATCATATAGGGATAGCAATGCTCTGGAGCGATACATCAATAAACAGCTCCCTGAAAGCGACAATGTCAATGCTGATGAAGGAAATTCATGGCCTGGTTTTGTTGCTTTTATGAAAGAATACTTGGAATTTTGGAGAGATGTTAATTTTGATGACTTGTTGGAGACGCATAGTCAGTTAACTGGGCTTACGAAGTGAGTTGGATCTTCGACTAAAGTTGAGTTCAGATAGCAGTACACTAACAGCAGGGCTAGTGCTTGTATAACAGCAATGTCGAATGCGTCATACGGTATCATAGTGTTACCGACTGCTATCCAACTATCCTCTGCTCTAGCTAAATTGGCTATGACACTTGATAAGAGACCGGATTTGACGCGTAGGTTACGGAAGGTCATGAGTGTTGACCAGGGGGAATCTAGAAAGACTTTAGTTGAGGGCACCGCTGAGTCTATTCAGAGAGCATTTACAATGTGTTTGACAGAGAGGAGTGCGAATATTAATGGAGTTGGAAGGGATGGAAAACCAGAGAACAAAAAAGTTGGAATATACTCTTTTGCAAATCTGGTTTTGAAATTACTCTTCCAGGTCCGTTTCAACCAGAGGTTAAATCCTTTTCTTGTCTGGCTCTAACGCGAATTAACAGTGCCGGAAAACGAGACTCGCAAACCAGCTATTCACCAATATTTCTCAGCACTCTCCACCACTATCTTTATACCCTGCCAGTCAGCGTGTGACCTACCTCTACTACCTTGGACGGTTCCACTTTTCCAATAATCACTTCTACAGTGCCCAATTATGTCTCCAAGCAGCCTACAACCAATGCCATGCGAGATGTATCAGCCAGCGCCGCCTTATTCTCACCTACCTCATATCTTCTAACCTAATATTGGGCCGCTTTGCATCCAAGTCACTCATGTCACGCCCAGAGTCAACTGGAATACTCGAGAAGTTCGTTCCAATATCGAAGGCTATACGACGAGGTGACCTCGTAGCATTTAAGCGCGCCTTAGGCCCTGAATCTGGAAACGAGCAATGGTTCTTCCGGAAAGGGCTGCTATTACCGCTTCTATACCGCTGCGAGATCCTGGTCTGGCGCTCACTAGCTCGAAGAGTCTTTCTGCTCACATATCAATTCCCGGCTGATCCTAACTCGAGGATTGCTCCTACGCTAGATCTCGAAGACCTGGTTGCCGCAGCGCAATTCTGCCAGAAGATGATGGAAGGCTGGCAAAAGCCTGCACAAGCGATCAGACCCCATATGAACACCCTCTTCATGAAACCCCCTGAGCTGCTTCCTCCGGCAGTGCCTAAGAAGCTCTCTGTGAGCGAAGGCACGATATTTGGAGATCAGATGCCAGATCTAGTCGAAGTTGAGGCAATTGTAGCTAGTCTAGTCCAGCAAGGGTTCCTACACGGTTTCGTCAGTCACAGCAAAGGCAAGTTTGCTATCTTGGGAGCTAAGCAGAGAGGCGGGCCACTGAATGCTGGCTTTCCGGTTGTGTGGGAGGTAGTTAAGGGTAAGGCAGAGAGAGAAGGCAGAGAGGCTGAGGTTCCAGGGTGGGTTATGCAGGAGAGAAAGGGGGGCATGGGAGGTGTTGTTAACCTGAGTGGCATTGCCAGACCTGTTGGTGGAGGCGGTTGAGGAACTATGCTATGATGATAAGAAATTACTGTGGTCCTACGCTTGAAGCTTTGAAATATGATGGTCTGGCCGGAATTTAACCAGACAGATGAGAGAAAGAAGAGGGGCATACAGAACGAGAGCCAGATTTGGTGTTGATCTCAACTTCAGACGATGTTTGTTGCACCTTTTGGTCGTGTGGCCAATTCCAATAGGCCACGGTCTACCAACATAACATGCAGCACCAGCGGCAGTAGTCGATTGTCCGTCTGCATACCACAAAACACAATCAACCATGAGCCACCCAGGGGTTTCTGAGAGCACCAGCACAGTAACTGAGCAGCGACTGAGCCGCACTAGGTCCCTGCAAAACAGCTAATGTGTCCACGAGTCCGAGGAGCTTGGCTGTACGGAGGAATCACACGACAGCCAGTATTCTTGCAGCACTATGTTTGCCAAGCGCGATTGCCAGTCTTTCTACATACAACTCCGACTGTCCACCAATACTGGCTTGTGGGAAGTAGACAGCGGTAAAGGGCGACGCCGCGACAATAACAACTGTAGAGAAAGGAGCGGCGCGGAGATGTACGTAAGTACCATGTATATATATCACTTAGGGCTTGTGAAAGAATATTATTAAATCAAATATCTAACTTGAATATATTTGCCTCCAACTTTGTTGTGATAATGTGTATCCTCTTTCTTGAGTCTCTGTCAACCTCTCTCCATACCGTGCACACCTCGATGGTGAGGCACAATAGGGAGGACTGCTGGACGGTACGGAGGTACCTACGTACGTAAATAGTACTGTTGTAAAGTCCGAAATCCCTCATATTGAGTGAAGCTAGCCAGAAACAGCTAGTGCGGCAACCTCGAGAGCCACACACCAGCAATTCTGAGCGCCACCAACGCTTCAGGCTGCACTAGGACGGAACGGGAATAGGTTGAGGCTGAGGGGTGGAGACACGGGCCTCTGGTGCCTGCGAACCTTACTGCGGAGGGTCGGAGGGTCTTAGGGTCTTGTGGCCTCACGGACGGCGTGACGTTTCCCCCTCTTACTTGTAATTACCCTCCGTAGCGTATCAGCTTCTTCTGTGTATATCCGCCCAGCGCCTCCCCTTCGCCGCTGCGTACCACACTTCGTCACCTTCCTTCATTCCTTTATAAACAACCCGGCCTCCTTTATCCTTCTACATCCGTTATTCTCCTATCCCTTTTTTTTTATCGCTCGAATTCAACTTCCATCAATCTTTTAATTTTCTTTTTCATTCTTATCTAAAAAATCAAGCGCCTCGTGTTAGGCAATCATTCAATCATGATGGACACTATGGCGACCCTCGTGCGACGAGGTTCGCAGTTTGCCCAGAAGCAAACTGAGGTTGAGATCCCAAACTGGGCGGTCGCTGTTATTGTCATCCTCGCTATTACCTTTTCCATTTCTCTTACCTTGGTAAGAGTGCTTCCTTCATCAATCTCGAATCCGCTTCACTAACAGTATCACGTCTAGGTTGATTATACTTATGGCAACCTCATCCCAACTCTCATCATGGTTGAGGACCCCAAGGCTACCCTCTATGATCCCCTTGAAACCGAGGATCCCCTTCTTGACCTGGACAATAATAAGAAGACGGGGCAAGCCACCGAACCTGAGCTCTTCGTGAAGCCAAAGCCTGTCACGTTCAGTTTCCGTACTACCCTCACCCATCTCCGTGCTCGTGCTGGCCGCCGCTCCCGCTTCCGTGGTATTGCTAGCTTCTTCGTTTCAGCCGTCGTCATAAGCCACATCACGCGTGCAATCAGCTTTATCGGTATCCTTCCCGGCAGTCCTATTGTCGCGCCCGTCCTTGCATCAGCCATCGCTGCCCATTTCCCTCTCCTGTGGACACACATCGTGATCAGCGAGCCCACAGCAAAGAGCTGGTTCAAGCGCTTTGCTCCTCTCCGGACATGGAAGAAGATTGCCGGCCCAACCGCCATCTTCATGCTTGTGCGACAGGTCGCTATCCTAGTTCCCGCGATGCTAGCCCTTAGGATCAATACCGAAGGTGTTAATGCGCCACATGATTTGGCCAAAATGGCCTGCCGTGACCAAATGATGCTCGTACTTAAGGGACTCGGTGTTTCGGTGCTCTCATTTGTGCTCTGGATTGTGCTCGTCATCCCTGCAAAGGTGAGCTTGACTCGTGTGCAATCTTCTCTCCTCGCCGATGAGTACGAGCCCATTGTTCCCTTTGACCGTTCTTTCGGCGGAAAGGTCATTCCAGCCATTGTTGGCGGAAGCGGTGTCTTGGGCATGAAGGATGCCTGGAAGACTTTCGACAGGAACTCCCGAGTCCGACTTCTTAAGGCGTACATCAAGGTTGCTGCTATTGAGATTGCTCTGACATTGCTCTTCTCCGGTGCTGCGATCGCTACTGCTGTTCTTGCTGTGGGACCTGAGAACCTGAAGAAGCTCCTAGAAAGTATCAAGACTGGAGATGACCATACTAAGGTCACACATGTTTAAGGGAATCGCTCACTGGATCTCCTTAAGAAGAAGAAGAAACAAAGGGGGAGGGGAAGAGTATGTGAAATAATCAGAGACTTGCCTATCTCACAACGATGGTCTCAGATTCGGTCTTCAGAGCAAATTAAGTGAGACCAAAATTTTATGGACAATGACGATAGTTGATTTCCTTAAGTCCGCTGGATGGTTCTGGAAAGTTATTGGTATTCACAAAGATGAGATATTAAGGGTTAAATTGAGAGTAGACTCCGAAGTCTTTGTTCACTGTTTCCTCTCAATTATTGACCCTTCCGTAGTTCTAGTTAGAAACTCAAAATCAAATTGAGTCTTTATTTTGGAGTTTAGTTCAACACCAACAGCACTGATGTGACTGATTAGATTCTAAGATGCTTAAAGACCCTAGAATCTAGCAATGATAGCAAACTATGGAAAAGGAGAGAAGCCGCAAGTCCGCTTAAATGGCCAAATGATTGTCACTTAAGGAGCCATAAAAGAATCCATGAAAGCGCAACGAGAGGCCGAACAAAGAAGTCCAAATTACACAATACCATCATCTCTATTCATAGCCCCAAATCACTCCCCACGGCTATCAGCCTTAGCCTGCTTCGGCGTCCTTCTGGAATTTTGGGGAATAATTAGCTTCATGATTAGTAGACAAAAGAGCAACGAGGCAGCCCTAAACCGTTTTCGGCAGGGCAACCCCGCGAATTCGGCGCAGCCTTGCCCGCCCCGCCAACCACATCCCCACCGGAGCAGAAGCACCACTTCACCATACTCTGATGAAAGCAACGGCCACACGCCGACTGAGAACACAACAATTCACGCTGCAACCTCCAGACAAAGAAATCAAAGCACATAGCATAAACAGACCGGTTTTGTTTGCTTAGATCCTTTGATGTGAAAAAAAGGCAACCGCTATCAGAGACACGTGAGCCACAGACGTCGGACTTTTCATCGGAACCAAAGGAGCTGGAGATTTATCACAGCGGCATGGTCTTTTGACACCACTGCATCCAGATACTCCTGTACAGCACAGCACACTCTAATAAAGAATACTTCTCTGGGACAGTGCCGTTTCTCAGTCTCTATATCAACCGCAAACTTCCCTTTTACTTAAACCTGAATTTAAATATCCACTTTAGAGAAACCATTTCTCCACACCTCATCATACCAAGCTATCTTTCAAGCAGAATCTTCAAGACAGGAAGTAAATTTTGTATCTTGATATTGGATAATACATCATGGCAACGTCAGGAGCAGCCAACCTCTTGCGGAGGCAACTGAAGGCAATGCAGGCAGATAAGGATCTTCCAGGAATCTCATGTGGTCTGGTGAATGACAACGTTTTCGAATGGGAGTGTATGCTCATGATTAGTGATGACTGCAAATACTATGGAGGTGAGTCCGACCCCCCTAACCTCTCACTTTCTCTGCTCACCCACACATCCCAAATACACACAACACAAAATTTCATTGTCAAGAGAATTGAAATACTAATAACCAATTGTCATCAGGAGGAAACTTCCGCTGCCGCCTCTCCTTCCCACCAACCTACCCCCTCCTCCCTCCAAGCTGCACTTTCCTCTCCCCTATCCCCTTCCACCCAAACATTTACGAAGACGGCCGCCTCTGCATCTCTATCCTCCACCCGCCTGAGGAAGACGCTTTCGGATATGAGAGTGCTGCCGAGCGCTGGTCACCTGTCCAGACCCCTGAAACCATCCTGCTGAGCATCATCAGTCTGCTTCACAGCCCTAATGACGAGAGTCCTGCCAACGTTGAGGCTGCGAGGTTGTGGAGGGAGGAGAAGCAGGGGAACAAGGAGTTTCGGAAGCGGTGTCGGAAGATTGTCAGGGAGAGTTTGGGAGAGGATTGAGGATGATATATGTCTTGTTTTGGGGGAGGGGAGGAACTTGGAGCGAGAAGGGGCGTTCTTGATATAGGCGCAAAAAGTGGAACGGACGATTTACATGGCTGAGGGCCTAACCTAAGCATTCTCTGGTTTCAGGATCGTTGGGCGTAGCGAATTTACATTTTTCTGTTTTTANTTTTTTTATTTTCTCCTTTCATTCAGTGTCTTCGCGATGCTTGGGAATGATTCTATTGCAAATTGAGGGGTCCAAATCATCCTTTCTTTTTTTCCTCCATTCTCTTCTTTCTTACTCCTTTTTTTTAGTCCCTTTTACCAGTGGCAGATGGCGTATGGTTTTTATCTTTGCGCTTTTAGGAAGTATTTTCTCCTTATTATTTTGATGTCCCCATCAATATTCTCCAGTATTACGTATTCTTATCTAAATTTTTATTAGATTATATTGGAGTAAATACTTAAGAGCATATTTTGCTGAGCTTGTAGATATTCAATAAATCTGACAATTAACCCCTCCTCTTTTTTTTTATTAGTTCTTTTCTTTCTTCTTGAATGATTATGTTGCTTGATTTATCACTTAAATGATTATAGACTTATAAAATTATATGACCGGAGTTTTGGACATAATGTTATTATTATCTTCGTAGTAATGAGTTATGTTAAGCATAGAGATTATGTATGGTGGTGNTTTTTGAAGAGTANTTTTTTTCAAGAATGTTGAGATAGAAAGATTATGAATCAAGGACGGGAAATTTATTAATTCCAGTGTCAAAGAAAACTTCTAACAAGGAATAAAAAGGGGGTAGAGCTCTAGTCATATTCATCCGCGCTGCCAATTTCTCTACCATTATCATATTCGCCACCTCTGGGCGTCATGATGTCTGAATCCACAAAGTCTGACATACCACTGCTTGAGCTCATCACCAAATAACTACTCTCCTGGTTGATGCCGAGTAGACGAGACTTGTTGGCGTTCTTATTCACCCACTCTGTTGTATACAGCTTTGAGCAAATGGAATTATCAATTCCAGAAATCGAATAACAAGTGCAATTCTTCAATTCCCACTTGACCATGCCATTGAATTCATGGTTGTTTTCTCGCGTGTCTCTATTTTCTTAATTAGCCAACTAGAAATCATTTGGACTTATTAGTAAAATTCAACCATACCTGAAATATATAAGGAAGTTAACAACTCCATTTGCTCCAAAGCTGTATACAACAACTTTTGGCGCCCAGTGCAAAAGCTCGCCGTGAATTCTCAAACTTTTTTCATCTACTTGTTTAATGCGAATAATCCCACAATCTGGTCTCTCTTCAAAAACTCCAAACTCCAAACTCCAAACTCCAAACTCCCCAGCTTTCTACATTGTTTGCATTACTTTGGCCCTGTTACATGTGATGGTGGATACCATGACCCTCAGAACCGGTGCTCCTAAGTTAATATGTTAATATCTTCCATGATATACCAGCTACTCAACTCACTGGCCATGAGAAATAGGGCAGCACAGCCACTAATTCACTAAGCCTCATATTTTTCTCGACGTTCTTTCAATCAAATGTATAAAGGCATACACTTCCAAGATTCATCCTATGACAATGAATCAGATAAACTTCAGAGAAAGCACCATTGTTCCAACTTACCTCATCAGCTATCGCTGCTTGTAGTGCTAGCACTTATTTCTTGCCCTCTGGGCTTTCCGTCTTTCTTTCACTTCGCAACCAACTTGTGACGTAGCATCCTAGTTCTCATTCTTTCAAGGCAAGCTTGAATCTGTTGGCTCGTCTTCTGACTGTCCGTCCTGAGGTGACAGTACCGCCCTGGTCTCAACATCTCAGCAGAGTTTCCTGAATAAGCGACACTGTCAGGAAACAAATATTGGAATGGAAAGAAAGAAAGAAAAGTGGGAAAGTTCGGAAAGTTGAGGTCCTTTTATGCTCGAGCCAGGAGTAATTCACTACCTGGTAGCAAGCCAAAAAATTGCCAAAGGGGGGAGGGGGGGAGAAAAGCTTAGATCAAACCAAGCAAATTATGTTTGAATCATGCAAGTGAATCAAAGTAAAAATAAGTTGAAATGAACAAAATAATTTAATATACAACACTTGTTAATAAGGTCTTAGAGAATGGGTGAATAGATTTGAAAGGGCAACATGTGACGTAGGGAGCGGGTAACGAGTTGAGATATCCTTGAGATGTCCTTTCTATGGAAGACTTTGCCCAATTGAAGTTATATACCTTCTTAGAACTATACTGGAAATGGATAATTCCTAGCCATATAACAATAAACATCTTCCTGTACGACTAAAGCTGAGGCTCCAGTCCCAAAGTGGAGCCGGGGGTATAAAGTGGAAAATACTAGGAAAACAGAACTATTACCATTCTGATTAACTCCGTATGCCACGCTCTTTTAAGGTTCTTTCGTTCTCTAATCACAAAATCCCAGCAACCTCCCAGCTACTCCATCCCACTCTTCATCCCACCTCCTACTCCCCTCCTTCACAGCTCCCTTCCTCAATTTCGCCAACTTCTTACCTCCGTCTTCAGCGCTGAATAACTCCCTCAAGATCATGGCCAGCCCCTCTGCATCCTTAAAACCCTCGCCATTTTCTCCTTCATGAACCAATTCACCCCAGCTTTCATACCCATTATAGCCAGCGACAGGTAAGCCCGCGCCAAACATATCTACGACCTTCATGGGTAGATCCACACCCGAAGAACTCATATGCAGACAGACGCCTAAGTCAGCGCATGCAAGTAAAGTGGCATAGTCTTCAATAGAAAGCCAGGCTGTGGAGATGGTGACGTTCTGCAGCTTGTTCGTGCGCTTCAGCTCGGCGATTTGGGACAGGTAATGTTCCTTTTGGGGACCTTTACCTGTGATGATTGCTAGAATCTGGGGGAGAGATTTGGAGTTTGAGGCTGAGGATACGGAAGAGGAGTAGGATACGAGTGCTGTAAGGAGTATATCGAAGTCTTCGTCTGGTGTCCAGGAAGTACTGCTTACGAGCAGTTTGGTCTCCCCATTTATAATGTCATTCGCGAACTCTTTCGTCTCAGGAACACGTTCTAAGAACCTTGCTCGTGCTTGTGGACTCTGGATCGGCTGGAAGATTGTTGCTGGTCTGTCGTGTAGCGTAAGGATTGGACTGCGGATATTGTATGGCGCAGCTCGCAGCTGCTTCGCCATTGCATCTGTCACTGTGAAAGACGCAGTTGGCGCCCATTGACCTAGCCATGCCTCGTACGCCTTGGAGATGCGCACGAATGGGTGAGCTGACCCTCTTGTACCAGCAAGAATGCTCCAGCCGTAGTTATGCCAATCTATTATGAGGTGTGTGTTGCGCAGGAAGCAGACAACGAGTGCGATTAGGAGTGTGGGTATCGATGGTGGGTTCTGGACGATTAGCCAACGCGCTGGTTTGGTGCGGTAGCTGAGGGCGTGGAAGAGGGTGTAAATCTGCCAGAGGACTTTTAGAGGCCCTGCCAGAATGAACGGAAGGGTCTTGCCACGCAGGATCAGTGGTGGGAGGGGCAATGGAACGATGGTGATCAACGGGTTATTTAGGCCGGGAGGAATCGTAGATTCTACAAAAGATGGTTGATTTGGGTTAGTTTCTCAATTGTGAATGTTCGATAGAACTAGAACTTGTATCATAAGTTACCTTGATAGCCTATGACATCTACCCTCCCACCATGTTGTGCAATGCTCATGGCATGGTATGTCATCCTTGGACTGCGACCTATATCCCCGAGAACCAGCACTTGGACGGAGATCTTAGGTTCAGTGCGCGGTGTATTCGAGCCATCTTGAGCTTTTGTCGTGGTTTCTTGCGGTGGCGAATGTCTAACATATCTACTCGGAAGTAGCAAGAGGAAAATCGTGAAAGAAGTCGAGGCAATGACAGCTAATGTCAAGAGTCCGTCCAGCATTTTGGCTGCTCTCTGAGATATGGTTCTCTAGCTGCCCCTCCTGGTTTGGTGGCAGTTAGGAGATGGGCAACTCCCCAGTGTGCAAGAATTAATGGATCACTAAGCACGCACAACCGCTCCATGCAAGGACCCGTCTAGTTTAATTATGGTTCTGGTAGTTAAATCCCCATTTCGATTCATTATAGTCTCGTATTCCATGAAGCTTTTGAAGTCATCGAATGCAAAGGTGCAACGTAATTAATGAGAGGCGGCCGCATCCATCGCCTGGCAACTGTAGCCGCCGCCCGTCAGCGCTTTTTGCAAAGGCGGTCTAGGTGGAAACTGCGCAAGGGCCAGGCGGGCTGCAGCAGCCATGACGCTGCACAACACGCTCCGAAGCCCCAGCCAATCATTGTCGCCGGCTGTATTCTATCCAAATCAGGGGGGCAAGAATTAATCAACAACTCGATCACCTCCACCTTTCAATACGACAACTATCTACACGACGGACGGCGCTCTCTTGAGAGAACTCGATTCAACGAGAACACTGCTTAGGCTCTTGATCATACCGATTGACCCAGTCGACCTTCCGAAAACCAAAACCCACCACTCTAGCCAATCAATCTGCTCCGATCGAGCTATCCCCCAAGAGCCAAGCTACTTCTGGACGCCAATCGAGCCCAGAGCTCAGCCTTCGAGCACCACAACATAATTAACCACGGCTGCAGTTCCACCTCATGCCGGTAGAGAATTCTCCTCTGCGGGCTTCATAGCTCGTCCTGATATCTCGATACTCCATATTATACTATGGCCTCATCATACGCTCTGCCAGCTACTGCCATCACCCACAACCATCTTGGCCATGGCCATGGCCACCTCCATGCACACTCCCACTCCCATTCACCCTCGCCCAACCGACCTGCTCCGTCTCCAGCTAGGTCATTGAAATCAGAAAAATCAAACGGAAGCTTGCATGTGCATTCACAGTCAGAGTTCACAGATTACAGAATGGCCCAAGAGTACAAACCCAGTATAAATGGCAATGGCTCGATATACGGGGAAGCAAATGAAAAGAGCGACCACCACGACCATGACCATGACCATGAACATCACGACCACGATCACGATCATGATCACCATGGCCACGATCATACTCACGTTCATAACCATGACGATTGCCATGACCATGCCCACGACCACAAGCATGACCACAGCAGCCATATCCACGTTCATCATGACGATCATTCCGGCTCCTTGATCGAAACTCGCTCCCGATTCACAAGCTTCCTCCTTCCTCATGTCCAGCAATGGCCACTTTTCCATATAATCCTTACCGATAAGGACTCACGTCGGATATTCTATTTCATGAGGTACTAATTCCCTCACCTTTGAAGATGACAAGAGTAACCAAACTAACTACCAATTCAGCCTCAACTTTGGGTTCATGATTGTCCAAGCAATCTATGGTGTCATCACTGACTCCCTAGGTCTCCTTAGCGACAGCATTCACATGTTCTTCGACTGTTTAGCGCTCGCAGTAGGACTGTTCGCATCTGTAGCGAGCAAGTGGCCCCCAAGTAGCCGCTTTCCGTATGGGTTTAGCAAGATAGAGAGTCTCTCGGGATTTGGGAATGGGGTATTTTTAATGTACGTGAAATATTTGTGCCTTCTTATCACCATTCCTTCCAAGGAAAGATGTCCGAATAAGTTTGCTAATCAATTATATATTTCTAGACTTATCAGCGTAGAAATCGTCATAGAGGCGATAGAACGTCTAGCTGAAGGCCGAGAGACGAAGCGTCTGGCTGAGCTGTTCATAGTCAGCGCTCTTGGATTGGCTGTGAACCTAGTAGGGATGGCATGTTTCGGACATCACGGCCATGCAGGTCATGATCATGGCCATTCACACTCTCATGACCATGGACACAGTCATGACCACAGCCACAGCCATGGCCACGGCCATTCCCACGATAATGAAAACATGCGTGGCATCTTTCTCCACGTTCTCGCGGACACCATGGGTTCCGCCGCTGTGGTCGTCTCAACCTTACTAATCCACTTCCTTGGCTGGTCAGGCTGGGACCCCGTGGCATCAGTCATCATTGCCGTGCTCATCTTTCTCTCCTCCATCCCTCTCGTTTCCTCATCTGCCAAGAAGCTCCTGCTCACCGTCCCTGACGATGTCGAGTATAACCTTCGCGATGCCCTAGCGAACGTTAGCGGCCTTCGCGGTGTAGCGGGGTACACGGTCCCGAGGTTCTGGATGGGCGAAGGAGGAGAAGGTGGGAACGTGGGGAAGTCGGGCGAGCACAGCGGTAAGGAGAACGAGAAGGTTCTAGGCGTGATACATGTCACTGCTATTAGAGGTGCCGATTTAGATGATGTTAGACAACGGACCAGGACGCTGCTCTTGGATAAGGGAATGGATATTGTGGTGCAGGTTGAGAGGGAAGGAGAAGGGAAGTGTTGGTGTGGAGGAACTGGTGGAGCGAGTAGGCGGTACAGTTAAGCCTGCATTGGGGAGGTGTGCTGGCGTTGAAAGGGGTGTCTGCAGCAGTTTCGTCTAACGCCCCTTATTTTTTCTTCTTCTCTTCGATACACATACATAGGGATTTCTGGGCGTTATGATGGTTGTACCCGTGCTGGTACGTGTGCTCATAGCACTTTCTATTGTTTGGCGTTTGTTTTTTAATTCTCCAGCATCTGATATGTTTGCATTGGGAGAGAAGGTGCTAGAGGGAGAAACGAGAGAAGGAGGCGCTTAATTTTATTCATGTATATATTACATTAGTCGGGCTGCATTACTTTGAGGGCAATGATACCATGAATCTGGAATAATGGTGCTTTTTATCTTATGTGATTGTGTTCTAAAAGCATAGCTTCAACTAATCTGTAGTTCATATTGTAATGTCATAAATATCCTGAAATAACATTTTTTTTCGCATGTGGAATTCAACTTATTAAAAAACAGCATGCAATGAAAAAAAGATGTAGGCTTTAATCAAGATTTCATAAATGACGCTAATTATTGGTATGTATTTACAAATATTTCTATAAAACCAAAAAAGGGGTTTCTTTTTTCCTTTTTTCCAAAAGTGCGATTTTACCTTATACACTCTCGATTCTCTGTACAACTATCGCCGTAGCGGCACCACCACCGTTGCAGATAGCTGCAACACCGTACTCCCCAACCTTCAATTGGTGCAGTAAAGTTGTCAAGATTCTCGAGCCTGAGCTACCCAGAGCGTGACCTAGAGAAATAGCACCTCCCAGCGGGTTAACGTTTGCGCCTTCGAGACCTAGGATCTTCCCATTTGCTTTGATGACGGCTGCGAATGCCTCATTGAATTCCCAGACCGCAACGTCTTCCTTCTTGATTCCTGCTCTCTCCAGAGCAATGGGTACCGCTTTTGAAGGTGCAATTGGGAAGTCAACCGGGTCTAGAGCGGCATCGGCTGAGCCGCAGATCCGAGCTAGGACTCTTGAGCCGGCACCGTATTCTTGAGCGATGGCCTTGTTTCCTAGAACAAGCGCACTTGCTCCGTCGTTGAAGGTGGATGAGCTAGCCGCAGTGACTGTGCCAGTTCCATCGCGAATAAAGGCCGGCTTCAAGGTAGGGATCTTCTCAAACTTGACGTCCAGGTATCCCTCATCTGTGTCGATGATGGTCTCTCCCTTTCTGCCCTTGACAGTCACTGCCGCAATCTCATCCTTGAAAGAACCGGATTCCCAAGCCTTCTGTGCGCGAGTGTAGGATTGGATAGTGTAATCATCCTGCATCTCACGGGTGACTCCGTACTTCTTTGCTGTTTCCTCCGCACATACTCCCATGTGAAATTGGTTGTACACATCCCAAAGACCATCCTTTATGAGACCGTCCTCCATCTGTACGTTTCCAAAGGCGGGTAATGAACTAGCTCGTGGAATATAATATGGAACTCGAGACATGTTTTCCATACCTCCCGCTATTTGAGCTTCGGCTAGTCCGAGTTGGATGTTCTGGGCGGCAAATACGACAGCTTTTAATCCAGAGGCACAGACTTTGTTGATGGTGATAGCCTCAACACCTGTTGAGAGACCGGCAAATATTGCAGCTTGTCGAGCGGGGGATTGGCCAACAGAGGCTTGGAGAACATTTCCCATGTAGACATCGGTGATCTTGGAGGCTGGGACCTTGGATTTCTCTAGGGCAGCCTTGATCGCAACAGCGCCGAGCTGAGGAGCTGGGACGGTGACAAAGGAGCCATTGAACTGGGAGTTGTTAGACTGATGCTACCTGGTTAACGTTTGGACACTTACTTTTCCAGTCGGCGTCCTGGCAGCGCTCAAGATATAGGCATCCTGGATCTGTTGTCTTGCCGAGGTTGTTGAGCCGAACTGTCTCGAAAGCTGCGCCACCCGCTGATTGGCAACCACGGATGATTGTCTAAGGGAAGAAGACATTGAAGAGCGAAGTATGGATGACATCCTGGGTATATGGACAAGTAAAAAAGGGAAAAAGATAACAAGGAGTACTTTTTCAAGGGTGCCGGTATTTAAGACGATGCTGGAGAGGTCGGCGCCGCATCGTAATAGGTGCCGTGTGGGATGCGCATAAGCTCGGCTTTTCCAGGATGCAGCAGGAGCGATTTGCGGCGATGGATGAGTAAACAGAGCTTAGATAGCGCTAATCACCACGTGACACCTCCCCTCAAATCTCAGCCACCGCTTTCTGGGTATCGGATTAATCTGATTGAATCCTCGTCGATCATCTATTTATCTGCAAACAATATCCAGACCCCTCACTACTATAACATATATCTGCCAGCCAGCTCGGAGAGGCGTGAAGTACAATCTCCACCACAGCTACATTTGAACCCCTCCCCGCAATCGGAAAATACGATAGTAGCATTCGCTTTCCCGGCCCACCAATTCCCTCCGCTCAGACATCAACAGTTTCTTTGCGCAGCTTATACCCAAAAATACTCTCAAACTCGAAATCTTCACTGTTATTATTCTGCTTGGATATCCTTATCTAAGTATTTACAGCCGACAATGTCTACTGCAGCTCGTCGTCGTCTCATGCGAGATTTCAAGGTGCGTGGCGACAAAGACCTTGGACAGCACACGACCATACTAACCAGATCCCCAGCGTATGCAAACAGATCCTCCGGCAGGCGTATCAGCTTCTCCAGTCCCAGATAATGTCATGACCTGGTACGAAAATGTTTTGAATTTCTATGTAGTCTTACGCCCATGTTAACCCTCTTTGTTCCCAGGAATGCGGTGATCATCGGACCAGCAGATACCCCGTTTGAAGACGGAACATTTCGACTTGTCATGCACTTCGAAGAGCAATACCCAAACAAACCACCAGCAGTCAAGTTTATCAGCCAAATGTTTCATCCCAACGTGTACGCCACCGGCGAGTTGTGCTTGGATATTCTACAGAATAGGTGGAGTCCAACGTATGACGTGGCGGCTGTCTTGACTAGTATTCAAAGGTATGGGATTACATGGCCAAAGAAAGAACCTTAAAGATAGGGCTATTCTAATTTGTGTGGCAGCTTACTCAATGACCCCAATACCGGCTCTCCGGCCAATGTTGAGGCTTCTAATCTCTACAAAGATAACCGGAGGGAGTATACTAAACGCGTGAGGGAGACGGTTGAGAAGAGCTGGGACGATTAGAACGTATATATCATTATTATTGCTGTAACATGAAAGGGAGCATTTGTGCATTATGAGACCATGATAAGGACAGGGTTTAGGCGTTTCGGAGCGAGGGAATCTTGTGTTTCCGGGGGAGTCATTCTTGTGAGCCCGAGAAAACACGTGCATAGCAAACCCTTTGTAGCGTTGTCGATTTACAAATACGTTAAGAAAAGAACGGGGCCTCGAAGCCGGGCAATATTTTTCTTTTAATTCTTTTGCGTCTAATTTGCCAGTGACGTTTTCTTTGATATTAGTGATGATAATATATGGGGTGGCCCGATTCCATTTCCATTATGCGACATTGGAAACACCCCCTACGCGAAATATTTAGCGCGGATTTCACTTGTTGACAACCTCCTTATCGAAATCAACTTCGAGGCACCTCGACGCTGCCCTCGAACTTTCCTTTCTGTACATATGTCTATGTCAAGTTAGCAGACATATTACAATCATGTCGAACAGTATCAAGGTGGTCGCGCGGTTCCGACCGCAGAACCGCACTGAGGTCGAGCTGGGCGGCCAGCCAATTGTTACCTTTGACAGCGAGGATACCTGCACTCTGGACGTCAGTGTCTTACCCGGTCGCAATTTGAGAGGGTATCAGGTACTAACATGTTTCTCAGTCCAGGGAAGCCTCCGGATCCTTCACTTTCGATCGCGTTTTTGATATGAACTCGCGCCAAAAGGATGTGTTCGACTTCTCTATTAAACCGACGGTGGACGACATCTTAAACGGCTATAATGGAACCGTCTTCGCATACGGTCAAACGGGTGCTGGTAAATCCTATACCATGATGGGTACCGATATAGATAACGATGAAGGTCGTGGTGTCATTCCTCGAATAGTAGAGCAAATTTTTGCCAGCATTCTGGCCAGCCCCGGGAGTATTGAATACACCGTCCGGGTCAGCTACATGGAAATCTATATGGAACGAATTCGAGATTTGCTTGCACCACACAACGATAATCTGCCGGTACACGAGGAGAAGAACCGAGGTGTGTATGTGAAGGGGCTTTTGGAAATATATGTCTCCAGTGTACAGGAAGTGTACGAGGTTATGCGGAGAGGTGGAAGTGCGAGAGCTGTTGCCGCCACTAATATGAACCAGGAGTCCTCACGTTCGCACTCGATATTCGTCATTACCGTCACCCAGAAGAATGTGGAGACAGGATCCTCGAAGAGCGGTCAACTTTTCTTGGTCGATCTTGCAGGTAGTGAGAAGGTTGGGAAGACTGGTGCTAGTGGACAAACACTTGAGGAAGCCAAGAAGATCAATAAGAGTTTAAGTGCACTTGGAATGGTTATCAACAATCTGACGGACGGCAAATCATCACATGTTCCATACCGTGACTCCAAGCTTACCCGAATTCTACAGGAGAGTTTGGGAGGTAACAGTAGGACAACGCTTATCATCAATTGCTCGCCGAGTAGCTACAATGATGCCGAGTCACTGAGTACTCTAAGGTTTGGTATGAGAGCTAAGGCCATCAAGAACAAAGCCAAGATCAATGCAGAGATCAGCCCTGCGGAACTCAAAGCCTTACTCAAGAAAGCCCAGACACAAATCACTACCTTTGAGAATTATGTTCAATCACTACAAGGTGAGGTGGAGCAGTGGCGTTCTGGTGAATCAGTTCCAAAAGAGAAATGGGCGCCTCCTCTCGCCGTTGCTGGTCTCGCCCGTGCTAAAGCCGAACCTCAAACCCCAAGACCATCAACACCATCTAGACTCACGGAGAGTCGCGCGGAGACACCGGCTATCTCGGAGCGTTCAGGTACGCCTAGTCTGCCACTGGACAAGGACGAGAGGGAGGAGTTCCTGCGTCGTGAAAATGAGCTTCAGGACCAGATTTCCGAGAAAGAAACACAGATTGCGACAGTCGAGAAGCAACTTCGAGAGACCAAGGAAGAGCTTACTTACCTCAAAGAACATGATAGCAAGATTGGCCGTGATAACGAACGATTAACCGGCGAGACTAACGAGTTCAAAATGCAACTCGAGCGATTAACATTTGAGAGCAAGGAAGCTCAGATTACTATGGATGGCCTTAAGGAGGCAAACACAGAATTGACTGCAGAGCTTGACGAAGTTAAGCAGCAACTACTAGATGTAAAGATGAGTGCGAAAGAGACTAGCGCTATTCTAGATGAGAAAGAGAAGAGAAAGGCCGAGAAGATGGCTAAAATGATGGCTGGATTCGACTTAGGTGGCGACGTGTTTAGCGAAAATGAGAGAAACATCAGGAAGGCCATCGAGCAGGTAGACGCATTGCACGAACAGAGTGCAGCTGGGGAAGCTATTGCACCAGATGACTTGGAGGAACTTAAGACGCGCCTGGTTGAGACCCAGGGCATTGTACGACAGGCGGAGCTTTCAATCCACGAAGCTTCTGCAGATGAAGCCGGTGCAAGACGCAGGGAGGAGCTTGAAGCACGACTTGAGATAGTTGAGCGAGATTATGAGGAGCTTCTTGAGCGCAACCTCAGTGAAGCTGACGTTGCCGAAGTAAAGGCACGCTTAGAAAACGCATATTCCAACAAGCAAAATATGCAGACAGAGATGGTTAGAGATCTTAAGGGAGAAATTGCCCAGAAGGCTGCCGAGGTCCAGAAACTCAAGTCTGTGAATGAAGATCTTCAACAACGGGTGAAGAGTGGCGCGGTTGCAAATGGTGCTAGTGGGGCAGCGAATGGCAAGACCGTCCAGCAACAAATTGCTGAATTTGATGTCATGAAGAAGAGCCTTATGCGAGATTTGCAAAATCGATGCGAGCGTGTTGTTGAGCTTGAAATTTCACTCGATGAGACTAGAGAACAGTACAACAATGTCCTTCGGTCCTCGAATAACCGCGCGCAACAAAAGAAGATGGCATTCTTGGAGCGCAACCTCGAACAACTTACTCACGTGCAGAGGCAGTTGGTTGAACAAAATGGTAGCTTGAAAAAGGAGGTTGCTATTGCCGAGAGGAAGCTCATTGCTAGAAATGAACGGATCCAGAGCCTTGAGAGCTTGTTGCAAGATTCTCAAGAGAAATTAACCGCAGCGAATCACAGGTATGTTTCCCTAAGCGTCTTTAATCTAACCTGATACATGCTAAGACCATGGACAGATTCGAAGCCCAACTTACTGCCGTCAAGGAGCGTCTCGAAGCTGCCAAGTCTGGTAGCACTAGAGGCTTAGGCTCCCCAACTGGACAAGGTGGATTTAGTTTTGTTGGCGCTGGAAGCAGGATTGCGAAGCCATTGCGAGGAGGCGGTGGTGATGGTCCTATTCCGGTGATCTCTTCGGGTGATATCCCTTCGAATAAGAGGAGTTCTTGGTTCTTTTCAGGGCAGAAATAGTCTAAAAGACTGTTAGATAGATTATCTGTACGGAAGATTAGATGAGTTATGTATACCCACGTCTTTCAAGTTCGAAGAGATTAATTGACCAGGTGGTCTACTCTTGGATTGGTATGATGATTGTTAGGCTATTTGCTTGGTTGGATTCTAATATTTATGCATAGAGTGGAGCCACAAAGTTATANTTTTTTATCGGTTGGTTAGGCTGTTAGTCTTAGGAGTCTGGTAAATAGCTGTTCCTCAACTCTAATGCCCTCCACCGTACGTCCTCTGATGCATGTATAACATCCCCAAGGAATGTTTCCTCTGGTTCGGTAACTCTGAACCTTCGACAGGGGTATAAGCCATATTCGTCGAGGAGCCTTGTTGATGCCTGATTGACATTTCCAACTCAGTCCACAGCCGCGACAAGATGCTGATAGTAAACAGATCGCAACGGTAGCCAGCCATTATAAACTAGGTGATGTTATTATGATATACTACTGTGATTTATTATTATATGATATGGTTTCATAGCGCTGTATGAGCGACAGTCGAATTTTTGGTTCTTTCTGCCTAAACATCTAGAAGATGGAGGCCCTTGGAGCGACCGCCACAATTGTGCAACTTATTTCCTTTACAGGAGAAGTCCTCTTGGCGGGATATAGTTTCCTTAATAAAGTTCGAAAGGCGCCTACAGAAATTCGCTCTCTTCTACGTGAGACGGCTATTTTAAATGCTCTACTCGATCAGCTTCAGTCCTTAGCTACGGATAAGGGTTCTGATATCCAGGTGAGAGGCGCACTGGAAACCCTTGACAAGTTAGGCGTTTTTGGGGAATGTGAAAGGTTGGTGGAAGTTGTGAAGAAGGCGATTAGCGCCTGCGAGTTAATAGACGGTCAGGATGTTAGGAATCTGGGAAAGAAGGTTCTGTGGCCGTTTAAGGAGAAGGAAACGAAGGAGACTATGGTGCAGTTGGGCCGACTCAGGGAAGCTTTAAGTGCAGCTGTTGTAGTTGACTCTGCGTGCGTATTTTTTAGATCTTCTTTTCTTGTTAGTTTGGTTTGAGGAGGTGTTTTTGACTGAGTGACTTACAGACAGAAACTGAGGCACCTTGAGGTGCTTGCTTCTAAAATTGATACTCATGTTCTTGATGCACTGTAAGACTTTGCAATCACATCTAATTATCTGGTTATACTCATACTTTCTTAGAGATGGTATTACACACATTGAGATGTCGATGCATCAGACACATGATGACATCGCATCTCTCAAGGCGGGTTTTGATGCCAAAGCGTGGGAAGAAGAGAGATCATCCATCAGAAGATGGCTTTATCCTGATAGTGTAGATTCTGACGCTGCTTTTGCAGCTGCACTGAGTCTTAGACATCGCGCCACGGGACGTTGGTTTTTGGATTTGAACGAATTCAAACGGTGGGTACACAGTGACCATGATTGCTTGTGGCTCTACGGTATAGGTAAGCCCTGCCATTGAATTGAATTGATCAACAAGCCCTCATTAACGTTGAATATAGCTGGCTCTGGGAAGACTATTCTGTCGTAAGTCTGGCATTTCTTGTTTTCAAAATGTAGAATGCCTCCAAAATACGATGAAATTAACCCAAGGTTCAGGGCTAATGCCATCGATCACCTATCCAAAAAGTCACGATTCGACCGTTCTACAGTCCTGTATTTCTTTTGTGATCATCGAGATCCAACCAGGCAAAATTTCCAGGACCTCCTGCACTCTATCATTAAACAACTCCTAGATCAGGATTCCAATTCCTTCTTCATTGCCCGATACTGGCGTGATATGCAATCGAACAACGTTAGTGGGCCAAATGCAGTTGCAAAGCCACTCACTTCTTCAGAGTACATAGCACTCATTCAACAATTGTGCTCACAATGGACCTCTGTCAGTCTTGTTGTAGACGCTATGGATGAGTGTACTAACTTGGATGTTTTTATGAGCGGTCTTACTGCATTATCATCAAATGAGTCAAACATAAGGTTACTTTTGACTAGTAGGCATGATGTAGAATTCAAACGTGTGATCGAGCCAATTGCAACTTACGAGGTACCATTGAACGAACATATGAGCGTTGATATCGACTCATATTTGAGAGCAGAGATCAAGAACAGGATCACTTCGAGACAACTGAAACTGAAACATCCGGGGCTTGAAATCTCTATAGTAAATGCACTAAAGAAGAAAGCAGATGGAATGTAGGTGATGATGAGCAATATTCTCAGACGTTTGGCTTATATTTACAGGATTCTAATTGCTAAGCTGCAACTTGATTACATTTGTGGTTTAAAGTCGGACAGAGATATCAGGGAAGCCCTAGAGAAGTTACCGTCAGGAATATATCAGACATATGACGAATTACTCTATCAATTATGTTCGAAACATCCAGATGATGTTGAAAATATTGTGCAGATGCTGTATTGGCTGGTAGGTAGCATGGTACCTCTCACGCTAGAAGAGCTAGCAGAGGCAATATCAATTCGACCCGAGGATAAATTCCTGGATAGATTTGGCATCGCAACAGATTTACTGGACTTGGCAGCATCTTGTGGAAGTTTAGTCACCATTCGCACGATTGAAACCAGCGGGGGTTCCTATGAAGACCTAAGGGGGCCACAAATTACGTTGATAACATTGGCTCATGCTTCAGTTGAGGAGTATTTGAAGTCTGGCAAGATTGGAAGAGGTCTTACGGATACATTCAATATGAATATGCAGGCAATACATCTCAAACTAGCTCGTGTTTGCTTGCAATATGTTGGGTTTGAAGATTTTTGGCAGCCGATGTCACTGCCTGTATGATTCATATGCTATCCTACTTTATTCTAGACACTATACTAACGTTAGAAGGCCTCAAAGAAGACTATTTTTCGTCAGGCACTAGACATGTTTGCGGATAGGCAGGTACTTCAAGATCGAGTGTCTCACTTCGCCCTAATAGACTATGCTTGTCGATACTGGTCTGATCATCTTCGACAAAGTGGGGGCTTACTAGACCAAGAAACTCTCCGACTTCTCGAGTGGTTCACTGAAGCTTTTAATAACAAACCTTTATATAAAGGGAAGTATATTTCCTGGCAGCAAATGTATCATCACGATATAACATTCTACTGTGCCAATAGGCCGCCGCTCTTCTACGCCATCGATTTCCGTATCAATAGCCTTGTTCAAATGCTCATTCCTAACAATGTAGACATACTCATCAATGACATGGCCCCATTGCATGTTGCAGCAAGGTGTGGCAATCTGGAAGTTGTTGAAATGCTCCTCGATCGCGGTGCTTTGATCCATCTTAACAGTGGTCGAGAAGCGCGCACAATGTCGGCATTGCACTTCGCAGCGGAAGGCGGTCATACAGATGTAGTTCACTTTCTTCTATCAAGAGGAGCAGTCCTCGATGCACGAAGTGAATCATTGTCTACCCCTTTCTACCGAGCTGCTCGTTCCGGATCACTGAGGACACTTCGTCTTTTACGCGAGGCTGGTTGCGACATTAATGCCGAAACATGGGACCACTTCACTCCCCTATTTGAGGCGGTAGCTTATGCCAGAGTGAAAGTTGCGGCGCAGTTGTTGGAGTGGGGTGCCGATCCCACCATAGAGGTAGATCATATGGAGCAGCAGAGTGCCTTGGCGATATTGACGGCCTGGAAGAATAGGGGGAAACGAGCTGGCGAGACGCCATTTAACCCCGAGGACATTTTGAGGGAGATAAAATCGATGCAAGAAGACCACTTAGGATTCGGCAAGTATCTAGAGGGACTAAAACCGCAGCTCATATTACTTGAGCAAATGAGTAAAGACACAAGACCTGGAACGGAGAGGGAAAAGGACTTGAGATTTAACGCAAATGTAAGAGGCGCATCCTCCTTTTGTTGTAGTTGGCGAGGATTGCTAACAAATTTAGCCCGCGATAATTATCACTAATGTGGACTATGTTGATAAAGACGATGACGATGGAGATAGATATTATTAAACCACTTCCAGATGGAAGATTTGATGACAAGTTTTATCGATCAACTTGGAGATACCAATAGATGAGCCTTTACGACACCAGCATGTCAATCTAACTTAAGAATCTATCAGGGCCTTCGCTTCGCCTTTCTTATTCGGGTGCTTTTTCTTATTCCAGATCGGATTCCCGTCATCATCAAATTCAGCCCACTGAAAGAACTCGCAGCCATCCTTCCTGTCGGGCGAATTCCCAGCATAGCACATCCAGAAGTATCTCCCCCAATTCTCCTTCTTCTTCTGAACAGCTCTTAGAATAGTTGGTAAGCCGCAATCACATTTTGGCGTGAATTTCGGGTGTAGATTCGCCTTGTAATTACGATATGTGATGTTGATCCTCTTGTTCCCTGCGATGGGATGTGTATCAATGGATTTTGCAGGAGCAATGGAGTGTTTCCATTCTTCTTGCATCTCGGCATGCATTACGAGGAGGGAGTTATGCGGGAGGTGGATGGCTATTTGACCTCCTGCATCGGAGGATTCCTTGGGCCTAGGAGTGGTGGAATCACCTGAAGGGAGGATGCGACGGACACGAAACTCTCGTGCTACACCTAGTGAGATGGAACCGATGATTGCTCGTGGTCCAAGATAGGTGAGTTGGTCACTATGATAGCCTACGTTTTCGGCAGCACCATTATAGCAATTGACAAAGGCTGCATTGGGGGACCACGGTAATGGTGATTGATATTTGAGCTTTTTTCCATTTGGATAGTGAGTCTTGATCCGATTCTGAACTTCGGCATTCACAGCCTCTGTAACTTTGCTTGAGATGTATCTCATCTGAGGAGTGAGTTGCCGGACATCCTGTAGCGCGTCAGTTACTCTTTGAAGACCCGAGAGAGGGTAGAGCTTTAAGGAAGATATAAGAAAATACACTTATTGAAAGACAAAAAAAAACTAGATTAAAAAAGAGTAGAAAATGGTAGGACATAAAGATGAAACCTACAGTCAAAAGCCCCCCATTATAAATATATTCCGACTTCTGCTTCCTCCGTTCCTCTAAATCCTCTACATAGAAGCACGAGGTATGCGGACTTTGCACTATATTTTCGAAAAGCTTGAATGCGATTTTCTCAAAGGACTCGGATTCCACCAACAACTCCTCGAGTAAGGCATTTGCATCCTCGGGAGGAAGGAAATTGTGGATTATGGTGCAGGGAGTATGTACAGCGACATCTTCTGGTGAGTAGAGATGAAGCGTCTGTCCCTTTTGTGTGAGCAACCTGGGCTTCTTTGTTGGTGAAATCGCTACACTTGGCGCTCTAGTGAAGGCCGAGAGCGAGCTTTGATAGCCTATGCCAGAACTCGTCGAAGGCCGCTTTCGTGGTGAGGTATCGTTTCTGAGAGCCTCTGTGGTCTTGCCTACATCTCCTTCATGCGCAAGTAGAATATCAAGAAGAGCATCATGGGATATATGAGGGTATAGAGAAGAGAGCACTGCTAGTTTGAAGTCGGTTGATTCCTCATCCCCGGGAGTGGTTAGGGTGGTGCCTTTCTCATCGTCGACTGAGTCCGGCGAAGGAGTGGACAACCTCCGCCTCTTTCGAGACACATAGGCCTCCATGGCAACTCATCTTATCTCTTAGGAGTGTAATCAACAAATATATATTCTATTCTATTCTCATGATTTAAGAAGCTAAGTGAAGGGCGTCGTTCACGCCATCATTGTCATCATTGTCATCAATATGACCAATGACAAGCCACCAATGCCTTAAACAAAGGCGACCTAAAACGCGAACCTGGAACCCATGCACGTGACACACCGCCTTCGGCATTGACCTCTTTCCCACGGCTGTCAGAAGCCATCGGCCGAGCAAAAGTGACGGCATCTCAAGGCCCCTCCTACAAACGCAGATTAATTATAAAAACACCATGATATTCCAATCGCGACGTCGACTCTGAGACATCGCGAGCCCTGCAACAAAATCATGAACGGTATGCTGGAGTATCACACCCAGGGCTTCAACGGGTACGCGGTCAAGTACTCGCCCTTTTTTGATTCCCGCATCGCCGTCTCAGCCTCGGCTAACTTTGGGTTGGTGGGGAATGGGCGATTGTATATTCTAGGCCTCACGCCCAACGGGATATTGGCTGAGAAATGGTGAATTTCCCATGATATGCATTTAACAAAAATTAGTTGACTGATTTTCTATGTTTTTAAAATTGTTCATAGGTACGATACTCAAGATTCATTATACGATACCGCGTGGTCTGAGGCGCATGAGAACCAGCTCGTCGTAGCTTGTGGAGATGGTTCCGTGAAATTATTTGATATCGGTGTGAACGACTTCCCCGTGCGATCATGGCAGGAACATAATCGCGAGGTGTACTCTGTGAGCTGGAACCTGGTAGTAAAAGATACCTTTATATCTAGCTCATGGGACGGAACTATCAAGCTTGTAAGTAACCCGTTTCCTGTTTAGCTTTTTCTGGGGCTCTATGAAGTAAAACAAAAGGAGAGAAGAAGAAAATAATCCAAACTGACACTAATTTTTTTTGACACAGTGGTCTCCAGTCCGCCCTTCTTCGATCCTCACCATCCCAACTCATTCCTGCACCTACAGTACTGCCTTCTCTCCACACTCCCCCTCCGTCCTCTCCTCTGTGTCCAGCGACTCCACCCTCCGAATCTTCGACCTCCGCACACCAGCCTCCGCCTCAAACCACCTAACCCTCCAAATCCCAATCCACACCGCGCCATTAAAACCCTCAGGCATGGTCGTCTCTCCCGTAGGGAATAATCTCCGCCAGGGCTTCGCACCGTCCGAGTGTCTCACACACGATTGGAATAAGTACCGCGATACCGTGATCGCTACCGCAGGTGTCGACCAGATCATCCGCACATTCGATATCCGTAATCCAAAGGCTGGACCTGTGACGATGCTGTATGGGCATGATTACGCGGTGAGGAAGATTGCTTGGAGTCCGCATCTCAGCGATGTGTTGCTTAGTGCGAGTTATGATATGACGTGTAGGGTTTGGACGGATGGCTCGGCGATTGGAGTTGGGGAGGCACAGGGGTTGGGGAGGGAGATGGGAAGGATGGGGAGACATACGGAGTTTGTT
>NCSJ02000228.1:0-68922 GCA_002812745.2 Scytalidium lignicola
CCCAGTAGGGGTGCTGGTGATCGTGAGCGGGTGGCTTCAGAGCATCCATTCAGCTGGGTCCAAGTCCAACCTGCTCCCCCAGCCCAAAGCACCTTTTCCACCTGACGGGCGCCAATCACACTCCCTCAACCAACAATCCTTCAGTCAACCTTCAGCACCCATCTGCACATCTGCAGATTATCACGATCATCACGATCATCACCGAGTTCCATACCTCGCGCGCAGACAGACATACATACATACATACACACACATACACACATACAGACAATTTGCAGTTACAGACCGACTTTCTTTCTTTCCAGCCCGCGCGCTACCCGCAGCAATCCTCGTCACATGGATGGCTGGTGAAGCAAGGGCGAGACATTGATCTCTCAAGGTTCTGGAAGATAACTGAGGTGTATTGGCTTTTGCGCGCTTTCCGAGGCCTCCAATCTTGTTTACTGTACCTATCGCATCGTCGCAAGCTGCTCCCATGCGATTCGGATGGGGTCCTGGGTACAAGTGGAGACCAGATCTCGTGCACGCCATCCCTCCCCCCAAGATGCCCTGTCTGTCACCGCTCAGTAGTACAAGTACCATCTTCTAGGCCATTACGGCATTATTCGTCCCAGCTTACCAGCTTTCGTCGGTATTACATTACGCCCTCTCGCGTGGTATTCCCTGACCAGCTGCCAGCATCGCCCCGCCCGTCTGGACTGCAGAATCGACGACGCTGTGGTACCCGCTCGCGCTGTCCTCTGAGACACCCACGCAGCGAAAAGCAACTTTCAGCGAACAGCCGACACAACAGCTACGAAAATCGAGGGTGCATGAAGCCGCTGGCGAGACGGTTTACCGGTCGACGGTCTCTAAATCCTATCGCTCTCTCTCGCGTTTGGCTTGCTCTGCAGGCCTAGTAAAGTACTTGGACCGTTGTACAACCAGAATCGAGAGAGCCCGTTGCGCCGTTGTATTGTCTGCCTCGCTATTTGCCTACCCGCCAGTGGTGTCTATCTGTCTAGCCGTCTACTAGTCCTATCTACTCATCTAATATTCATCAAAGGGATCTCGGCTGTACGGAGTACTTACATATCTCGTCCTAGTTCTTCTCCGGGTAGCAGCAGCAGCAATAATGTTCTCAACTTAATCGACATCTCAGCTCCGGTACATCTGCTAGTTCGTCTCATGGTCATGATGATGAAATGCGCCCCTGGCCATCTGATCCCATGTGTATTTGTTGAGTTGAAGTCGGTAAGTGATCCCGTAATGATGAATAAGGTTACGACTAAGCTAATGGTACAGTAGCTCTCCTGTCAGTTCAATGTTCAAAAGATCGTAGGTTGCGCCCCCAGCCAACCGCTGCACCCCTTCTTTGCTGCCCATGTTTGGCTGAACAGCTTATGTCTGAAAAGGGAACTGAATAGCGAAAACGTACATGAAAAACAAGATTCGGCATGGACAAAGCCATCCTTGCAATGTTTAATCTTCGAACACCCGTGCGTGTCTTGTCTCACATAACAATCGAGCACTGTTGTGCAACAGCACAGTGCAAAGTTGTAATTGACTTACCCAGACTGCCATGGCCAATGCTACTGTAGTAACCGTGCCTTAATCCCACCGCCTCCACCGCCTCCGCCGCTCTTCGCTCTCGGAGTCGCTTCTATTGCCCTAAAGAGCAAACACTAATGGTGGATCCCCGTGCGACTGGCCACTTCATCAATTGTCTCATCTCTTCCTCGTCCCGTCTCCCTCTATTCGTCGCTTGGGCCGTCGAAAAACGTTGTGATCGTCCGGTCGATTGGGAGGGGTCACAGCTCCATGCATACGAAGCCAAGCAAATCCCATTGTTGTTGCTGCGTAGGCAGCAGGAAGTTGACCCTATCAATTCGCAGCGCCGCATCACATCACAATACAGTAATTAACGGGTGCAATATTGCTAGGGCCCTAGCTCCTCATCGACTTCATCTCTTGCACCTGACCTCAAGAATGCAGCATTGCGACCAATCCTCGAAGCCAGCCAACAAAAGCAAACTCCATTAATAGATACAATGTTGGTTGAGGCACACACCCACCCCGTAATGTGTGGCACGGTGGGACCAAGTTATTGGAACTGATGATCTACTATGAAGGCTTGCCTTGGCAGTGACATTTCGTGGGTAAGATTCCCGCGACTGCTTATGCAATGGGATTTTCAATGGATAGTTGCACCGTTCTGTGTGCACGCTGTGGTACAGCACATTATCTCGATCGATGGGACAGCCTTGTGCCCGTTTATTCACCGCCACCTGCAGCCATTGCAAATCAGAGTCGAAAAAACCACGAAATTTTTTTGTGGTAACCATTTGGCTTTGAGTTCGTCCACGGATATGTTCTGTACTAGAGAAATTGGCTCGAAAACCTCGCTTCCACAGCACAACCGCTATGTGCGCAGTAAAAAGTAAAAGCAGGCAAATAATCCTCGGTTATTACCGTGAGAAGACTTGAGGCCATTCGCAACCAATGTCTGTACTTGGCGTAGTAGCAGTGTTGCAAGACCCGAGAAAAAAATAAAGATCTCGATCTATTTCCCACAGCACTGAAAAGTGGACGGGAGGAACCCTGCCTGCCACGCGAGCGCCAAAGGCTCGCCAGATGGGGGGGGAGACCCACCCAACCTATCACCTTCGCTCCGCAGCCAATCGCAATTCTCCAGGCATGAATTAAAGGTCGTTGTGGGGTTCAGCGTCCGTGGTCATGACTCGGGTCGGGAGCGGACCAACTATTTCGCCAATGACAAAGCCACTGGATGATCTTCGCAACTTGGACCATGCCCCCTGATACACCAGAAATATGTCGTGCACCTTAGCTTGTTTCGAAGTCATTGACCCATTTCACCGGGTTCGCAGCAAGCAAACACTTTGGACGAGTGTACCGTAATCTTTCTGTTCCTCTCCACTCTCGATAAGGAGATTCTAGAATGAGCATCATCGGAGCAGCAGAGTGCGCAGTAAGACAGGCAAACGAAGAAGCTTTGTCCTCCCAAATACGACAGAAGGAGGGGCTAGATCCTAGATGCACTGCTGGGGTCGTGATCCTGAGCTGTAACCTGTCGGAGTACTGGGATGATCTGCGGGCTACTGTATCACAGAAACATCAGCATTTTACAGTGTTATTATTATTGAAGACACACAGAAAAAAGTCATCTCCGTCGTCCCTGTAGGGGATTCTGACGTCCCCCTCATCATCCCCTCCATCGTCCTGGCGCAGGGCTTAAGCGAATCGACCACTCAGCCCAAAAGCCGAAGGACCCGGGATGCTGCATTGGGACGTCTTTCTGAAATCCCTCCCCGGTTTACCCGCTGGGCACTTTTCCGTGGTTGTTTCGTCGTATTCATCGCATTCCTTCGCATGAAATCATTTCCCTACGCATGCGGGAAACGCATACCCCATGCTGCTGCCGATATTCCTGTCGAGGAATCTGCCCAAAACACAAAAGGTGGTTTTTTTNGGGGGGGATCTGAACTGTCAGCGCGCAAATTGGTATTGCTCAAATTATGTCAGCAAAGACACAGTGTCGCTGGAATTATTTAATAACTACTGTAATATCACTGGTTGCGCTGGGTAAGTACTGCCTGTTATGGAAAGCTCTATCAATCAACACTCCAAGATGCTGGAAGCAGCAGCATTAGGTCTAAGCTCCCTGTGCCACATTTTTTTTCTTCATAGCTCTTCATTCAGTAAGTGGTAACAGCGGCAAGGCGTGCCCGTAATTTACCAGTACTGTTGCACTTCTGGCAAGTCTTGTTATTTTTGCATTATGCCGCAGTAGCCAAGCAAAATAATTTCTATGGTCCGTCCACCACCCAGCCTTGTTCCAGAACGCCCGGTCGGAGCAGACCCAGCACTCCCTCCAAGGCGGGTTCCAACACAGAGGTTCGAACGGTTTTCTTCCCGTAAGCGAGTCGCTTACGGATGGCACGTGCATCTTATAGTGTTCAGTTCAGTTGGGAGACGGATATTGCCAGCACTACTGTCTTTCGCAAGGAACAAGGCCCGACACAATTGTCTCGGAGAACTTGAACTGTTCCTTTTTTTGTTTTGTTTGAGACTCGAGATTGAAGTCTCTCACCCTATTAGAGGTAACGTTGCTGTTTCATAGATTTTACTCTGTTTTTCACGGAAAATGCTCGTTATAATGGCGTTTATTAGGTTAACAATGGCGGGTTCCGGGCATCGGCTGGTTCGGCTCTGGTTCAACAAGATTGCTGCTTACGGGGCATTCCGGCCTTATGTGTCGGTTTAAGGTTAGCTTTTGACAAATGGCATTGATGGATGAATAAGCGATCTCAACTGCTGGAACCCCTACCACAGTACTGCACAAGCCAAAAGAGCTTGAAATTTGGCGAACAGACCACTCTGATGACGATTATTCACCCATCCAGCATGCGTTATGCGTCAGCGAGAAGACGAAGGGGGGAAAGAAAAGAAAATGCTGACCCCGTGACCCTTTATCAAACCAGTTTCAGAGCAAGGTAAGGGAGTACCCTTGCCTCGAGAGAAAATCATAATAATATATCATATATTTTTCTTATTCTGTCTTTTACAGCATAAAAGACAATTCAGAGGAATAAGCAATTTCCACGATCAGATCGCCTAGGTAACAAAAAAAAGTCACACTTTCCACACGACTAACCCTGTAACAACTGTGGCAAAACACAAAAACCAAAAAGCATCGTTGAAACCAACAAACGATATGCAAGCTGGGCAAGCCAAGGTTTGATAGAGTGTCATTNGGGGGGGTTATCGCCCCCAGTTTCTGAATCCATACTAGCTGAGCGAAACCGTTGTTTAAAAGGAGCTACCCGTAATTGGGTCCCAAAGTGCGGCACACCTACGCTTCGCAACGGTCGCCCGCAGAACTTTCGGACCCGAGGATCAATCATGATAGGCCATTTCGTGTATTTTGTCGCAATTCCCACTCTGCCCGTTGCAGCAGCCCAGCAGCCCTTCCAGTTCCCATTAAGTGGGCGAAGGAGTCTCGGGAGCGACTGGCCCGGGGTGGCTCTACGAAAATAGGAAAGGGAGAGCCATCATCGCCAAGCTGCCTTAATTTTTTCCTTCTTTTCTATTTTTGTCTGGCGAGTTAACCGCCAACAATACTACAATACTAAGTACAAAAATATTTGGCTGGCTGGGCCCCCCTCGCCCTTTTCTGATGCCCAGGAGATTAGACCTCTGTGCATCGCAGCGCAAAGCAAAGTCTGTTCACCTGACGACACGAAAAAAAGATTGAGTCGCCAAAACTAACTAACACAGCATAGCCCGCCGTTTGATTGTGAAACCATTTAGCAGGACCCAGCCTTGCGAAAAGTGGAATTGGCGGTACATACCGTAACCGACTGCAAAGCAATGCCGTTGCTAGCATAACTTACAGGTACTACAGTATATACGGACGGTGCTCTGGGCTTATCGCATTTGCACAAGCACGATTTTTTTAATGGAGGCCTATGGTTCAGGTCAGCAACGGAGTCCGAGGAGCTGGATAGGGCTTTCGTTAGCAGCGGCTTGGTGCGGGGACCGTTGGATCCCAGCGAAAAAGTTCCGTGTGAACAGGACTTGTCCCTTCACTTTCAGCCAAAGCTAAGGGGCCAAGGGAGAAGACGGTTCGCGCTTACCCTCATTCAGCAATATTAGACGAAATCGTGTGGTGAAGCGATGTGTGTGTGGCTGGACTTAGCGAAAGTTTCCGTGGCTTGGCAATTGACTGCGAGCCAACCAATCCCTGCTGCGGCCACGAGGAACGGAAAGCTGTATTTGCCTAATCCGGTACAATCCTACGCCGGGCTTGGCAATTTGCAGTCTAGCGCGCTCACCTCCTGACATTCACCAGGCTGTTTTAGGCACTAATCCCCTCTCCCAACCCCGGACAATCGATGAGATTGGAAAGAGTTCGAGACCAGAAGAAAGTGAGATCCTCCCATGAGGCTGAAGTCCACAACCACAGAGAATTCTGTTGGTACCGCCGTCCTCACAAGTTTCTTTTCGGCATGTCTTCTTACTGGGTCCCAGTTTCGGTCTACAGCTACACATACATTCTACAGAGGAGAGCCATGGTGTGCCGTGGGTGCATATAAACTTTTTGGGTTGGCAGTTAGGGTTGATCATGACAGGATGAAACCAACCCAACCCCAAGCCCCAGTGGCGGTATGATCGCCAGAAATGCATGGGTGGTGTCTGCAGGGCATAAGTTAACCCGTAGGCAAAAAATGGTACATCATGTACGGTAGTCAGCACCGGGACTTCGGCGGTAGTTCCAGGACAGGCCAAACGAGGAGGGGGGACGCTGGGGAGAGAAGAAAAGCGAATGGGCTGGTCAGATCTCTGCAGATTATCGCTTTCGCCAATCTCGCCAGCGAAATAACGGGCGCCAAGAGAAAACTGAGTCTAACCACACACACAAACCGTACACTCAAATGCCACGAAAAAGCCGACCCCAGACCAAGACAACCCCTCTCGCTTCCAAGAGGGTCTGTGTGGTTTTTGGCGGACGGCAGCGACCGATTGGGAGCGCCTCAAGTTATTTATAGCTCTAGGCCCCCTACCCTGGTATGCCAAGCAGTGTAACTTCATGTACGGGTTTACAATGAGGTAACCACGGAACGTGAGCAAATCGCGTGTGCTCCTGTACGAAAACAAATCACTGACATAATGAATGCTGACAAGGAAAGTGTCAACGTAACGTACTCTATATTGTTGGCCTTGCTCCGGTTGGCGGCTTTCCTGTACTGTGCCTTGGGTTCAGAGCCGCACAGTTATCGACTTTGCTGTACCACCTTTTTACAACTTACAGCTTTGCAGCTTCTTTCCGAGACATTTATTGATCAAGGGGGTTAAAAAGAAGGATGGTTTGCTCCTGCGATTCGAAATAGCCATTGTTGGTTGGCGGGCAACGAAGTTTTTGCATTATTTGATCTCCGTCATTTTACTTTGTTACCGGGCACGGGTAATGGTATTTCTTCCAATTCCCCACAAAGCACCTCAAACCCATCCAATTCCCCTATCGCACTACCAAAGCCAGCTCCCATTCCATCCATCACATCCGAAGCACCAGAAGGTGAGATCTACAGTAATGTAATGTACCGCACTGTACGTCCGGGTATGGTACCACTAGGCTTTCGCAGGCCCCGACAGCAACGAAACTAAACCAGCTTCTCTTCTTCGATACTTTCCACGTTGGCGCAGGGGGCGGTATCGGGGTATCGTGGACCAAACGTGGGTCCCGTGCAAGGTATCTATCTGCATATCTTTTGGTGCAACCCAGGACCACGGCACTTTTTGTGTCCGACCGATCCTTGATATGAAAAAAAAAAACGGACCTTGTATAAACGGCTCAATTCTCGTCGCTGATTGGCTACTTTACGAGGGTTTTCCCCAATTGCCCTCTTCAGTACACAACGACGAAATCTCTTGTGTGTGTTTTTTTCTTACTTTTCAATTTTATTACCGTGTATTATTGTCTGGATAAAAATTTTATTTTTTTTTAGTGTACTTCCGCCCCCTCTCTCTCCCCCTTGCTTGGTAGCCGTATTCATTTGTATTTGGTGTGTTATGATGTATGTGTGTGTGTGTGTTGCATTTCCGTGGTGGAGCAATCCACCACTCTCTCTCTATCTCTCTCTCTCGCAAGCCATACCTGATTTAGCAGTTTTGCAACGTCAATCTATTTACAGTACTATGGTCCTTCTTCTTGTTTGCCAAAGATTCTCGTGGGAGATTTATTGAGGCTCTGATAAAAACTCGGGCATGCATTACCTTTTTCGGAATTTTTCAATAGCAAGGTTGTTATGTACTGTACTGTACTGTACTGTACATGTTGGTATGGTGAAGCGGTCGAGGCATGCCCTTCTGGGTGGTCAATTCGGTACCCTATCACCAACATCCAACCAACCCACTCTCGGTGCTTAGAAGATATTAATCGGCCGCAAAACAAGAATGGCCTTATTTTAATGGGATTAGGTTTGTAGTTGTTGGAGACAGTTGCAGTTAATGTGGTGACAATGGTGGTTTTTTCCAGGCCCTTTTTTAATTTTCTTATTCCACTTTCTTTATCGCTCTCCCTCTTCTTATGAAAGGAACTTGATTTAATCCTGGTTTGTTTAGATTGTAAAAAAATATTGTATTAGAATTCCTGCCAAAAGTAGCTGTTTACAAGTCTAATATTATTTTTAATACCTTGACAATATTGTTGTGCTATTTCTACAGAGTAAGTAGTAGGGTTTCCCATCAAAAGTGGATGGGAATTACAAGTTGATGGTAACTTTTCGGGTAGAGCCCTCACCGGGATGCATTGATTCATGTAGAGGTTGAAAACTTTCAATGGGGGCAGTTTCTGTTTGACGACCAAGCCCATAATGTATATGAGTATAGTACAGAAATCTTCACCTAAATATCCATTCTACTATTTTTGTTAAAGTAGTCCGCTGGAATTAACTCCGTTGAGTTCGAATATCATAGCTTGAATATTTTTTTTCAATATGCTATTTTCAAAAGAACGTTTTCCTTCCAGCGCATTGATAAAGAACGCACACAGAATAATAATCTTGCCTAATCAATGCCGTACTCATATTTGGCACACTCGCTCTTGATATTGAGACATACAAGAATATAAACTCCAAAACAAGCGTTCTCCAGAATATTCACGCTCATGGGTATTGAAATTTAGCACGTAAAAGAAACGCCTTTCTAGCATCATATGAACATTAGCATATACTTTATGCCTTGGAGTGATTAAGTTGTAGCTGGACCTCCGGTGTATATAATTCACCATGTCTTATTATTATTATGAGATTTGAAGTCGTTATATCTTCACAAAGACAGGTAAGTAAATACTACTTCTGGAAAAAAGAGGTCCTGCTACAGCCATCGTATGAACATTTAAATCGCCTTATCCGCATAATACTCCGTGAAATTCCTATATTAATTGACTTAATCTTGGCTGTCGTTTTTATTACTCCCGAATCGTTTTCATAATCATACGTACTATACTGTCTAAAACCATCTTGGATCTAAGAACCAAAGTGGATAGACTCGGGTGGTTTAGGTAGATCTTGTTGCCAAGATGAAAAATACATGATGCATTTCTCTTCGTTTCTTTGGATTTCAATACCAACTTTTTTTTTTGAACTCATGTGAAATATCGCTAGTGTATATTTTGTGTGAGCCAGGTTATCCTTTCTTCCATGCCCCTACTGCTTTCTCTCTTGTAGAAATTCACCTGCCGTATGCCTGAGAGATTATTGTCTTGTATCCAAAAATCAAGAGTGCTTGCTGTTGAATGGGATTTTCCTGCCCACCCTTTGTGAGCTTTACAGCCATGATGCTCCGTGGTATAGTCTCTCACGAACATCAGCAATATATTAGGTCGTTTCCAATGAGCTTCTATTATTACACAATAACCTGTAGCTTTAGATATGCCTGCATCCTCTACTTAGCTCTCGACGAGATATTGGTGTTAATGCTCTCGTGTGAGGCCGTGGCTTTTCTTTTAACAAACGCTCCCATCCCCTACTCAGATGTTCAATTGTAACATTTTCAGATGAATCACAACTGACATCGGTATCTTGAGCAGAAGCCAAAGATTGAGACGATTGAGTTGTCTCGATCTGCACGTATTTTCCTAGTTCAGGACTACCACAATCATTTCTTGGAATCTCAAGAGTTCGAAAGTATTCTTGCTGAACAAGTTCACGGAATTAATACTCTGATTAGATGATTTATTTTGACAGTATCGTTGACGATAAATTGCGTTGATACATGGCGAGAGTTGTCACAGGAAGGATTCTGGAACTGAGAAATCACATTTCTGGTGCTTTTATATTACGAGCAGGTTGGTTTTAGGAAAGTCCATCTTGATCTAGATTCACCAAATATGCTCCTGATCATGTAGTATAAATTAGATAATTCATGTGCAGGTCTTCGTTATAGGCTTGTTATTCACTTCCTCTATGCTAAACTCTCACCCTATTTGAAGAACCTGTTGAGTCTATATTAATAAATCATGTCTACATTAGCCTAGTGTGTTGTAAGGGTCGCTCAAAATTCATTGGAATACTGTTTCAATTATAACTATCTAATAACGAGCAATCTATTGCATAGTGATTTGCATGCATTCATTTTTTTAATGCTGTAACATTTCGAGTGATAGCTGCCATTCGTCAAATTCATGTGATCAGAAAACATGGCGTGAAAGTGATCATATTGAATATTAGGGTGTACAATATGAGTGGCTTTATTAAAGTATCTAATAATACTGCTACAATACAAGCCATCTACTTGTAATGGCCCGAGCAAGGTTCTGGTTGCCGCTTGCAACATATATTGCCTGGAGGTTATAAGCAGCCTCGACTACAAGATCTTCGCTGCCTCCTTGATTGCCACAAACGCTAGCTTCCTCTAGTACTCGTGAATAGTAAGGTGCTGCAAGGTTCGATAGACCAAGCATATTATATGCCCTGGCAATATTATAGTGTGCTTCCTGCCGCTCCTCGATCCTAAAGGATTCGCGGCGCTGTTCGTAATAGCGAAACATGAAAGTCAGGCCTTGCACGATAAGATGTTGCCGATTCTCAGCCTGCCGTTTCAGTGAATAATGAATATATGCCAGCCCAATATTTAGGTGAATTACAGGATTTGTAGGATCCAACGCAAGAGCTCTGAAGAAGTAATCTAGTAATTTGTAAGTACTTGATGTAAGGATAGCGTTGAAATGTACTCACTCAAGGCATATGCATAACTGGTCCCCGTGTATAGTATATGACCATAGAGCATAAGAAGTGCGGTATCCATATCATCGTTGACTATAGCACGACCACTCTCGTCCTGAGCCGAGTATGAGCCCTTTTCCGCAAAGTACTTTTCTCGCTGCGTTTTGTCTACTAAAGAGAAGTCCATAGCTTTAATCTGCCGTAATATATACTTTTGTGTAGGTCCCGAGTTATACCATGAAATCGGTGATTGACATATTCTTGTGATAGCTGCAAACATTCTGTATGAATCTGTGGTAAACTGGTATTCCTTCATGAAAAAACGAGCCACGGATACGCAAGTTTCTTCGTCGTTTGTTAAGAGAGCGCAAGCTAGAGTCGAATAATTAGCTAAGTAAATAGCTGAACAGTAGGTGTCGTAACGTACTACACCAACAAACATGAATCAGAAACATGTCTTCTCTAGAGTGATAGAATACAATAGCATCTTTAGCGGCTTCGCATATTTCATATGAATCGCGACCTCTCCCAACCCTGGCAAGGCAAATTGCGAATTCAAGGAATATATCCAGCCAGACGCTGAAAGAGATACCCCGGTAGTCAGCAGGAATCTCTGCTTGTGAAAGTTTGCTACTATCCTGAGCATGGGCTCCTAGATCTGCAAGAGTCAATTAGCACGGCACAATTGTAAGAAAGGTTGAACAAACTATGTGAAAGTCGATCGGCCATAGCAGAGATATCGGAATCTAGTGGAGTTTGTGCTTGAAGCCTTGAATCGCGGGAGTATCCCAGGAAGTGGACATATTTATCCCAGGGATAAAAGGTCTTACAACTTCTAAAATCATTAATAAGGTCTCCAGCTGCATCCATCCAGGACTGCATAGCTTCTTCATCACCATCTCTCATCTGGCTACGTTTTGCCTGCATAATCAGATATTGAGTGTGCAACTGCTCAGATCTGGCAGCTTCATCCTTCAGCCTGTCTACCGGGTTAGCAAGTCGACGAGGTTTATACTGCGACTTTCGTGGCTGCTTGTCTTTCATAAGGTACTGAGCATTTGATTGTGAACCCTCGACACCAGCCTCGACCTCGGACGAGGCTAATCCTTGTGCTCTTCTAAGTGACATAACTTCGTTAACAAATATGAAGGCCTGCTTCTGTTCATTAAGTTCCTCATACAACTTTGCGAGTTGTATGCGAGCTTCGATATTGTTCTCATCGATCTGGATTGCTGTCTGGAAACACTCTTCTGCCTGTTGCTTCATTGATATTCGAAAATAACAGGTACCAAGTTGGACTTGGAGTAAGGCGTCTGCATGTCCGGCTACTTTTATCAAAGGCTCATAGAATGTCAGCGCATTCCTGTGGAGGTCAGATGCAAGGAGTTGATCAGCAGCTTCACGAAATAAATCCGGATAATCTAGCACCTTATCTTCCCCGGAGCTATTCGAAGGATCTAGAATATTTAGATGGTGCTAAATATGTTAGAAAGAGATATTATCGAGGGTAACAAAGAATAATACCATCGCTTCGTCATGATCACCTAGCTGTAGACGATATAAACCAAGCTTGACTCGTAGTTCTAGCGGAAGACTCGGCCCATAAGTCTCAGGCGGAAATCGTCCGGCAACGAACTTAGGGATCTCTGTCCTTCTAATGGCATCATAATCCCATTCGCAATCGCTACTTGTGATATCATCCCAATAATCTTCAGTTTGACGGCCAACCATCCAACGAGAAATAGACTTGAGTTCTTTTATAGCCTCATCATACTGGCCTAGGTATCCATACAGCTCTACATAGATATTAATATCTGACCAACTAAGGACATCACGTAGGTTGGGCGTAATGGTCTTGAAGTTGGCTATACTCTGAACATATAGATCTTTAGCTATCTCGGCCTGGTCTTGGTCAATGTAGGCCTCTGCGAGGTTGCGGAGCACGCTGGTGTCTTGAGGGCGCCGACTCAGAATAATCTTATACTCCGAGATAGCTAGGTTTGTGTTTCCTTGTTCCATATGAAGTGCAGCTTTTCCATATCGAGCTTCGAGATTCTTAGAGTCTGCACGTAATGCAGATGAATAACAGAATTGTGCCGAAGGAACATACCTGGCTCTATGCTCGCCAGTTTCTTCCAGAGCAAATCTTGCGCAATTCAGCCAAGCATTCACATCCCTTGGCCTAAGATGAGCAGCATACATGAGAGCCATAAGAGCTTTGTTAGTATCTCCTATTTCTTCAAAGATAGTCGCTAAAAGTGTCCAAGCCTCATAAGTCTCAGCATTGATCCGAATGACCTCGGAAACAATTTGCCTCGCTTCATCATAGTCTTGCTGGATGAAAGCTTCTGAGGCTCTACTTAGTCTCAGCTTGATATCACCCGTTGGTTCCGCGGCTTTGCGAGGGCCTCTTGGCCCACCACGGCCACGGCCACGGGCCCCACGTCCAGCACGAGCAACACTGCTCCATCGACTTCTACCTCTTCCAGAACGTGTCATTGTAGGTGCTAAGGTATCATTATCTGAAGCTGCGGAGTCATCCTCATCCCCACTACTCTCGCTCCTTTGAGCCGCTCTGAACTTTAGGACTGATTGTTTGAACTTGGCCATATTTGCTTGATGCTCAAGGTAATCTGAATCTGCATCTGATATTTCACCGCCTTGTCTACATAAACGTTAATGATAGACTAACATAAAAGAATTTAACGAGACATACTCAGTACCCAGTTCTTGTAAAAAGTCATGATCATCTGCATCGTGATCCCTAGTCGATTGAGCAGTACCTTTGTTGGAAAGAGAAACATTATAACTTTGATTAGAAGTATCTTGCAACGTAGAACTCTCGCCAAACCACGCAAAATTTGGCATACGAGTTGAATCTTCGGGATCGGGATATTGGCTATTTTCAGCCATGATTAAGGTAATTTGGAAGGGTGGAATTCAATTGATTCGGTGGTGAATATAGCATAACCAGGCCCACGGAGTATATTGTAAAGGGATCTTAGACACATAGTATTTCAAGATTGGCAACTGTGATTGCCCGTGGATGTTGTGCTAATGAAGGTCGAAGACGAACAGTAGCTTTGTCGCAGTTGCAAAGATGAGGCGGAGAAACTGCAGAACGGCGCTTCAGCCTCGTCTGCTAGGCACAGGAAAGTATGCCCCGCCAAACCATGGCCCGTGCGTTTACACTCTCAACTACCCCCAAGCTTCCCCTTGTGGAATTGAGTACATGGACTTTGAAAGGATTCATGTCACTTGGAAATTTTGTGAAATACTCGATACGGTAGTAATATACAATGCTACACACCCAGTTTGAAGTCAATGTTCATCGCACACAATCAAAGGCCATGCTATAGTCGACATTCCGTGTACATCAGCTTTTCATCATCTTTAGTGGAATATTCGTGATTCATTTCCTAGATGTGGAGTTATTGTAATAACGTTCTCATGATCATTAGACCATAAAAGTGAAACCAACACCGCTTGCCGTCATCCCAACTGCGTATAACTACAACAAAATAAGTTTTCATATGCTTTAATCCTATGGTATATCCCTATACACTTGAGTAACGATTTACATCGTTACTTCCTATCCCGATTCATCTGATCGTATTAGACTGACAATTGCTAAGGACTTAGCGGGGCTGTATAGGCTATGCAAGCTTCCCTTCTGCTTTGGCTTCTGGAAGGAAATTAGCATATTTCTCTAGCGATCTCTCAAGTAACCCACCTTTAACTTGTTCAAAAACCTTTAGCATCTTCCGTCTTGCTCCTAATGCATTGACGCCTCGATCTTCTAATGCCTTGTCATCCAGCTCTATAAGCTCAGTCCAATTCATGTCTTTCAGATTCTCAGTATATTTATGAAGCCTCAGACTTCTCAGCCAGCTGGGGATGTCCTGAAGGAGACTTGGATCTGTGGGATCCTCAGGTGGCTTAGAACTGCCCCTTCGTCCACGAGGTGATCGACCTCTAACCATATCACTATGATCTGACAAATACCCTTCGTGACCTCCCATTCCAAACTGGCTCAGATTTAAAGTACCCATACCGTTATTAAGGAGAGGAGATGTGCCGTCATAGGCCGTCAAGAAACCATTGTTCTGGGGAGAAGTAAAGCCGAGCTGACCGAAATTATTGCCCTGCATAGCCAAACCGGGAGAACTGGGACGAGGAGATTTCCGGCCCCCAAACGCCGAATTTTGTTGGTTTTGGAGCGCTAAAACCTGTTCACGACTCAAAACCTGTCCATGTTCATTGATCATGACTACATTGGCACCCGGAATATTTCCTGGTAGGCCAGGGGAAAGCGGGCCTTGTGCATTCGAGCCTTGGCCGTCATTGGATCGGGCACGGCGATATTTGCGAACATCATCTAGCGCAAAACGATTGTTGACTGTAGACAAAGCAGCAAGTTTCATAGCTGTAGCGTTAGCAACCATATCCGCCTGAGAGGCAGCGCTTGCGGCGTTGAAAGATGGAACCATCGGCGTATTCACCATGGATGCCCAGTTTCCATTTCCTGCATTGTAAGGCGATAGCATCGGTAGGTCAGCTCCTTGATTATCTGGAGCACTTATGGTGGTGCTCTGCAGGTTAGAATTCCCTGTTATCTGGGGACGTGGAGAACGTAGGCCACCAGCAGATGGAGGTGGTTGAATAAATTGACCCATAGGAGGTTGACCAGAAGAGGATTTTGGACGAGCATTTTGATCATTACTCCGTGGCCCCCAGGGGGAGAGCGGTGGTTGTGCATTATCAGTTGCATCGGTAGGGCCGGAAATTGTTGGAGCTGTAAGAGATGCACGTGAATCAAAGGCAGCACTATTTCTGTTCGATGATGGCGGGTTCCCGGTTTGTTGTGTATATTTTGCCTTTTCTGTGGCAATTGCGGCTGCAGCATCCGGGAACATAGCATTAATCGTCGAGGGATCAAGCCCAGAGTGCCGTTTGGTAGAAGGGGTCGTTGGAGGTCGAGTGAGGGAGTTCCTTGAACCATCTACACTTAATTTATTCATGGCATCACTCAAGCGATTAGACATAGGATCTTTGTGTCGAAAAGATTAGTAAGAACGGTCTAAAATGTAAAGATAGGTATACATACCTTTATCGAAATTTGCAGGTGAGAGGACACCAGACATTGGGTGGTTTTTCCCCATCTGCTGCAATACCTGAATGAAAAACCGAATCTGCACTTGTGTAGTCTGTTGAAGGAGAGCATATAAAGCAGCAGTTCTTTCAGCCTCGCTCAGCACCCTGAACCATTGCTCTATGGCACTCAGCTCGTCCTTAAAATCTTGATCGAGAGTTGCAGCTGCCATTTCCTCCAATGTAGTTTCATACTGATCAATATCTGCAATCCACTGCTGAGCAATCTTGTCGGATGCATCGTTTTCCGAGCTGCCCTGTCCTTGCCCAGGCTGGGAGCCGTAAAAGTCAGAGGAGGGTCGGATTCGGCTGGAGGATGGAGAAGTCGAGAATGCCGCCATGTCTGCTGATGCACGAAGATGATGACCAGAGCCTACAGCACGGGACGACGGAGGTCGAAGAGATGATGTTGCGTTCGACTCAATCGGGGTGCTGTGTCGAGACATGTTGAGCATAACGGTGCAGAGACCAGGAATTACCTAAAGGGAGTCGACTAGGGGTTGCTGACGACCGAGTGTTTCACGACTGCAACAGAAACAGAATTCGCCTGGCAGATGTCGAAGAACTCCTGCAGACCTGCTGACCTCAAAGGAGCCTAAGAACAACGGCGCTGAAGTTATGGTGATAAAAAAGAGTCGATCAGAAAAAGGCTATGGCGATGGTGGAGAAGAGAAGGTGCGTGATGGACTCGGCGCGATGGCAGGTAAGGACTGTAGGTGCCGGAACGTTCTGAGTTTAGCGCGCACAATGGCAGCCGCCAATGCTGCCAAATATGGAATCTGCGACGATCTTAACCTGCTTAGGATGGCTAAGTCACGTTCTCACTCTCTTTCGCAGTCAATTATATTTTCATTTTCATTCTTTGCTTCTAGTATATTAAAGAGAGAAGTTTCTAAGTACGTAACATAAAAATTTCCTAACGTAGAATGTCAATTTGAGGGTTGAAAATTTCAGCGCGCTCCGAGTTGTATTGTGCCGAATCCGTCTACTTCAAGCCAGAGTATTCCGAACTATATCATTTTCTGCTTTTGGGCTTCGAGAGTGAACGCCAATTATCAAATCCAGCCTTAGATAAGCAATCGAGAAATATAATCATATCTCAAATGATACGAGTATCAAAAACTATGCTGCCCGTAATCTAGCGTTTTATCTATTTAGAAGTAGAGCAAAATATGAAAACCCCCGTAGTTACAATTGGTAGCTTAACACAGCAGTCAGTTATGTAGGGTAAGCATTGCACTCATAAAAAGCATAGCACTACAGCCCTCGAGGATCGTCGTAATCCAAAATAATAATGATGATTTGGTATCATCTGCAAACTCTAATTTAAGGTGAAAGTCGTATATCTTTACTTTCTTCAAGGCCCTACGTTCTCGATTAGATTAAAATCAACTGAATAAGATAGCCAATCCATAACTTCAACCTTTATTTCTCGCTATAAAATTTTGACTCTATGTGCAGTGTGTACATAAGCACTATCTTGCGTGAAATTATCTCCTGGTTGTAAATCGTAAGTAAAAAATGACGATAAACCTCTACAATAACTATGGATGATACACTTTCACAAGGAGATTCAGGATTTCTATCCAGAAGTAATAAACCAGTACGTTGATTATGTCCAATACAACTCTATAACATTTTCTTAACTGGCTTTCCACATTTTTTCTTCTTGGTCCTCGGGAGCATTCTACGTAAGCTCTCTGATCTGTGCACAGAAAAAGAAAGACCCTAACTGGGGGCATTTAGCCAGAGGAGGGTATGGATGTATGAGCAAAGGGTCTTTGGATGGCATCCAATAAGCTGAATCTTGATCTGTGAACTTTAAACGCGTTTCCTACATTACCTTGATCATAGAAGGCTTTGTTCGTCGTGTAACTTACTAATCTGCTCTGTTGATATCTCTACTATGCCTGTTCTTAGCGATTAACTTATGGGAGGTATTCGCAAATTTATATGCCGTCCATCCAATGCTCGCATCATATCCTCCCAATCCATCATCCAGAACTCCAACCATTTGAAGAGCATATCTGCTTCGACTGAAGGTCGATCTACTCGGTGTTACAAGCAGCGCATTAAAAAGGTATATTTAGGTAAAAGATACAAATCTCCGGAGAATAAAGCACTGCATTAGATTTGTATAGAGGTTGTAGAGATGGAATCACTTTGAGACTTTGATTGATGTTCGTATCGTAGGACATTCGATTTTGTTTATAAGCTGCGAAGAAGAGGAAGATGCAGCGGATTAGGCCAGGAGTTCAATGCCGAGGGTTTGCTACAAGAGTTGCGGATTACTACAGTAAAGTTGGTTAAAGTTTTTACTTTATATAGGTATATAAGAAAATCATGCCAACTCAAGCTCAATGGTCGCTTAGCTCAGTTGGTTAGAGCGGTTAGTTGCTTCTCAGCAAGTTGAAAGATAATTACTAATATATAACTAGTGGTGCTAATATCTTAATGATAACGCCAAGGTCGCGAGTTCGACCCTCGTAGTGACCATAAATTTTTTTGGCCTAAGACATAAAAGTCTGAAACTCTTTGTGGGATACTAAATTCTAGATCCGTTAGTACAGTATCTTGTCCACAACTAAATACATCTTTTAAAAGTGCTAGCATGGATTCCAATTTCAGACTCTTGGTCATAAGCGTAGACTAGTAAAAAGAGAAATCTCATTTTCAGCTTATTATCCTTTCACCGATCAACTGAGCTGATAAATACTTTTGCATCTGCATAACCTGTTGTGATATCCTGTGTGTCGCCTTAGGCACCATCTTGTTTATTACACGTGACTTCCATTTTAGGTAGTCCCATTAGTTAGCTCTTCTACTCGTACGTAGTTACTACCGTACAACACCATAATATATTTGAGTAACCCCGATTACGCAACCTCTTGCTGTGCCTAATTCAACATAACCTATCGCCTAACTTAGAATAATCAACACCGAAAGGTGGCGTCCATAATAATGACGAAAACTATGTTGCGATATGCTTCTATACTATATAGATTAACATGCGTCCGTGAAAATGTACGCCGTTCCTAAACCCAATTTACTAGTACTGCAGACGGTGATTGAAATTTCCCTTGCTCATTGTAAGTTAGCAGAATGACAAGAGTATTTGTTTTTAGTATCCATTATTAAGTAGTGCTTGAACTTCAGTTAATGAAAGCAACTAGGGTAAATAAATTTGAAGAATGGTAGAAAAAGAGGGTGCTGTAATTATAGGATATTACTAGAACACACCTCTGTAATTGGCGGCTTACTGACTTTCAATTGGCCTTTTAACTTCAGCATGTGAGTGAGTAAAACGCAATGTTACTATCATACTAACGTAACAGGTGTTATAGTCAATTATAGTCTAAGCTCATGAGGAAGTTAAGGAAAGTTCAGCTAGACGAAAGGTTTTAGTTAATCAGATAGGTTATGAGGTTTTGGTATATATAGCTAGTCCTTCATGAATTTAGAAATGGGCAACACTTAGTTTGCATAGAGTTCTAGTACTAGTTTTGAACAATTGAATTGCAGGTTACATTGCTAAATAGAAGTTCCATCGATACTGCCTTGCTCACCCCGGATATCGCTCCCTGTTGCCTGTTGGAGTTGAGTCCTCACAGTCGTTGACATGGATCGTATTTTGGCGGTGATGTATCCTTATACGTGATCTAAATAGGAGATCACCTACACCTAAGGCTCCAATATAACATCTTGTCTCATGGTGAGATTGCCAGTTGTACCATCTTATCATTTATTAATATCCGATTCTAACGAATGACTATTACTTCACCGAATTGAGACTTAATAACTCAGCATAGTAAAAGACTAGAATGGACTCTTCCTAGGTAGATACGATGAGCATGTCTGTAACAGTATTCAAAAATTGGAATTGGACTTAGGGATCTCGATTAATAACGGCTTCAGCACATACATGATTTAATCATGATGATCTAAAAATTTATATGTAACCCAATCTTCATGCACCATTGCCTCATAGAGTCTGAGAAAAGGTGTTTGGTAATGAGAGGGTCTGGATGATAATCTTGGCACGAAGAAAATTCCTTCAGCGTACGAGCATGGACAGGCTCTTGAGCTGTACACACTAATGCCTGTTCTGATATTTTGTCACTGCTGGAAAACGATATTGTTGGACTGTAGCTTCAATCGCAGTTGCGTTGATCTCAATGGTGCAATATTTCTCGTTTTAATTCGTGAGAATGAAGCCTATTCTGCGCCTATTCGTTGACAGAGTTAAGACCCTAACCGCCCGCAATAGAAACCGCGCAAAATGCATTTATTGCACTACCATGTTCGAAGAGGAAAATTCGTCATTTTAATCATGCGCTCTCTCGCTTTCCTTCCTTAAATTCCTTCTGTATAAATGACCATTGTTAGCACAAACAGGACAAGTCCTGATTTAGAAGAGACCAACCAAAGCTTTCATCGTGCCGTGGAGAGCATGTCTGTGGTTTCGTCGGAACTTAGGATCAGTACCATTGAGGGAGGGATATCTGGAGGTCTTTGGCTTCTTAATCCTATGTATTATCGCTATATTAGCATTGCAGGGACGAGAGCTTTCGGACGGTGAAACCGTAATTACCCGTTACGGTGAGCCTTCTTGGACTGATTGTGCTGAGACGAGTTCTTCGATTCTAAATGATAAACTGTTAGTAGAATATCAAGTTTAGATAGAAATATTAACACATACTCGCCATTGCGACGGTTATGGAGAATCGGTCTTGATATTTTGTTGTTGGCTGCCGTGTGTCAAAGCTCTTCGATACGAATTTCGATGTGGGCAAGATTCAACCGAGCCCTAGTGATATCACGTGACATATTCTCTAAAGATGGATAAGTCACGTGTAATATATGGAGTTCGAAGCTTGCGTGTCAATTGCTGTCGACTTTATATTAATTAGTCACTGATTGGCTTCTGAAACTAGAAATAATAAATTCATGTGCTAGTCCTAAGAATGAAGGTATAGAAGATTGTGCTGATATGCTACCAGCTAGCTAGGAGATCTATTTCTAGTCTTCCAAAACATGCTTTGAGACATGGTCCTGCCTCGCTCTAATAATTCATAACACATGATGATGTGTGGCTGATATTACACATAGATACTTGAAGCAAACAGAATCCCGACCCTTTCAATAAAAACTGCATGATAAAACGCCTCAAGACCTGTCAAAATACTGCAATCACTTGGTCAAAATCGGTAGAGTTTGCTTAGCCTTCGAAGCGGCGAGTTCTGCAGCATTTTTAAGTTGAGTAGATCGAAGTTGTCGCAGATATCGGAACAGAAGGATAAAAATAAGTTCCATTCTGCATTTCGTTAGTTTTGTTCACTCGCACCGGCAATTGACACCTACCGTTCTTTTGTCATCATGAGCAATCCCTGGACTATAATTCCTTTGGATATTTGAGGAGCGATTCCTTTGAATAGGCCAAGTACACCTTCATTCTCGACGATAAATCGCATCACTTCAATGAAATTCTTGAAAGGTTTTCCTTCCCTTGATGGAGGAGGCTTGGATTGGAGTCCAACTTTTGCAACAATAAGAGGTTGGGTTGCAATCGTTGCTAGAGACTTGGATATGGCGCCGAGAACTGTGAAGTCAATCTTAGATATTTATAAAGTGTATGAAGAGAGGGGGACTTACGGAAGGATTCCCAAGGCCGTAGATTAGTTTTTCCTGGGAACAGGATGGTCCGCAACCTTTGATAAGTGCCATACGTTATAGCAGGATTGACACAGAGAACGAGACTAGCTTTCAGACCCCTCCAGAGTCCAGACCAGCCATCTTCACTATTAATAACGTCTCTGGCTGTCTCTACCATTCCTTTCTTCTCATCTTTAGTCTGTGTTTGTTGTCGTGTTGTTACAACAGCTATGGGGATAGTGAAGATTTGAGCAACAGCTCCTGCTGCAGCACCGAGAGATAACTCTATAGCAGTACCCGGAGCGGTTTGTGACTTTCGGGATGAAATGTATAATGTCCTTATAATAGAGTACCAATAGAAGTATGCGAAATTTGTCGATGCAACACCAAGGAGAGCGCCGTTCATGCCAGAATACAGACCAAGAACACCATCCTCAGCAGCAATTTTGGTGATTGCATCCCATGTGGAGGTATAATGAAACCTATCGTCACCCTCCGTAGTTGTATCCGTGGGTTTTCGCTTGACTTGGACTTGAAGGCGAGTCTTCACTCTGTCCGGAAGTTGATGTAAGTAAGTGCTCGGTCAGAGATAATGACGTACTCACATGTCTAATGGATACACCAGAGCGTTGGCAATGACAGCACCAGTAGCACCTGCAATTGCCAGTCCCCAAGGAGATAATGGAGCTACCTTTGATTGAGCAGCCATGATGTAGTGTAGGTAAATCAAGCACGTTGTTATACTAGATCAATTTCTTCTAACCAGGTCTGTCGTGATTACCGCGGTCCAGAAATGGATCACAGGTAGCCGCAACTGCCACAGCTCGGATTTTTAGTAGTAACTTAAAGCACAACCACGCTCTTTGAGATAAATTGGATTTTGACAGGCGGTGCTAATTGTTATCTCTGTTTTACTTGAGGAGAAAATAAGCAAGTGGGTGTGGTGGGTGAGCTGGTAGATTTAGTTAAAGACCTTGGTTATCGCATCTGGCATACTTATATGAAAGAACCTCGGTCCGGCAGCCGACTACCGGCTTCAACAGGGAATGGTGCAAATCTCCCATAAGCGAACATGCACAAGCCAAGCTGGAGATCGCGGCTGACTCGGGTTGCAGCCTTGCGTCTCTGTCAAAGTCAGGCGGAGTCCAGCCTTGCCCAAACAATCTCCGATATTCTAGCTTACTAAGAAGAGCCTTTTCAATAACCACTATCACGGTATCAGCCTTATGATATATTGATTTATTTTACTATCACGCGAGCCTTGGATTTGCCATGAATTGCAGGTTATAAGTNAAAAAAGTGGACCAACATGGAAGCTAAGGCCGCTGTAGAGTGTTCCCTTTGCCCGGAGGAGGCTTCATTACTTACGTGACTAGGAAGCTGAGTATAAAGTGGAATCTGCCCACACAAAGGATGAGGCCTTACAAAATGCTATCCAAGCCGTAGAACTCTACATGAAGGCCACAAAGTTGGCAAGCAACGATGAAGATCGAACAAGGCTTCGCCGGAAATGCAAGCAGCTACTATCTCGGGCCGAGGAAATAAAAGCGTCCACGAACTGGACTCCAGCCAAAAGAGAACCATTCTCTAAAATCCCGTTCTCGGAAAGAGCCTTAACAAAACACGAGCAACTTATTTTACTTGAGAGTTCTAGACTTAATGGATTCGTGTTTCCAGTCTGGCAGTCCGAACCAGATGATTTGGCGTTTAATGAGGGGCTGTATACGTATGGCAACCTTAACTTGACCATTTAGAGAACTCATTCTCATCTACTGATATCAATAGGGAGACTACCGATCTGAATCTGTCTCATGCACAAACCGAAATCTTTGATGGCTGGAAGAGACCAAAGGACATTTTTGATATTCAATTTGTAGATTCTAGAAATTTATCCGAAGAAGACTTAGTGATGGGTATTATGGATGACATTGATCTAGTGCAAGATCTTACCACCGACTGTTCAGTAGTCGCAAGCCTTTGTGCTTGTAAGGCTCGTGGTTCGAAAGGACTTGAAACGGTGAGACTGCCAATCTAAACTTCATTTTGAGTCTGCTAAACTATAAAAAGTTCCTGGCTTCGACAATATACCCATATGATAGGTCAAAGAATAGACCTAGGATGTCTGAAAATGGGAAATATGTATTCCGTCTGCATTTTAATGGGTGCTTCCGGAAAGTTACCATCGATGACAGATTACCATCTTCCAATTCTTCTCGAAAACTTCACGTGGTGGACCGCAATAACCCCAAACTATTGTGGCCAGCACTGGTCGAGAAGGCCTACCTTAAGGTCCGAGGTGGTTATGACTTTCCTGGAAGCAACTCTGGGACCGACCTTTGGGTGCTGACGGGATGGATACCAGAACAGATATTCCTTCAGAGGTGAGTTTGACGAATTCCGGCGATTTATTCTACTGACTAGAGTCATTTAGTGATGATATACAATTGGAACAGTTGTGGACTAGAATAAGCAAGTCTTTTGGCTACGGAGATGTCATGATCACACTTGGCACCGGCCGCTTGACGAGTAGAGAAGAGAAGGTATTGGGACTGGTTGGTGAGCATGATTATGCTGTTCTGGATATGAAATATATTGGGTCCCAGCACCTGCTCTTATTGAAGAATCCATGGTGCGACGGTATGGTATGGAGAAGTCCACAAACCACCAAACCCATTGACCAATCTACAGAGCAGGGCTGGGCTGATGATATTCGGAATACCCTCCCTTCTTCCGATCCCGTGGCGACTACTCCAGGTAGTTTCTGGATGCGTTTTGAAGAGGTCGGCCAAAACTTCGAGTCGCTATATCTAAACTGGAATCCAGGTCTTTTCAAATATCGCCAGGATACTCACTTTTCTTGGACTCTGCCTTCCATAAACGTACCCGGCTCGTTTATCCAGAGCCCTCAGTATTCTGTAACAACCACGACGAAAGGTCCTCTTTGGATTCTGCTTAGTCGCCATTTCACGACGGGAGAGCGGGAGATATCGCAAACAAAGGGAAGCACACTAGCTGATAAGTCAAGTGCACTGGGGTTTATAAGCTTATATGTATTCGAAGCAAATGGCCGGAGAGTCTATCTCAGCGATGATCCTTTCTATCGCGGAGCGTTTGTGGACTCGCCACAAACTCTTGCAAGGATTGAAGCACCTGGCGCATCTACATATACAGTAGTCGTGGCTCAACACGGTCTTCCTCTACCGAAATACTCCTTCACCCTATCTCTATTCTCCCGATCTCCAGTTTCAGTGGCTCCAGCCATCGATGACCACTCTTCCAGTACAATTCATACAGGGGCATGGACGCACAGTACCGCTGGGGGAAATGCAAGTGCCCAATCGTATCCTTTAAATCCACAATTTAGCATAAGCGTCCCGTCCCAAACCGGGATACGACTCCTTCTAGAAACGGATGCGGAGGAGCTTGCAGTTCACGTGAAAATGGTATGGTCCGGCGGGAAACGCGTAACAAGCGTTGCTGGTAGAGATATTGTCGGAGAGTCGGGCGATTATCGAAGAGGCTGCGCTCTGGCAGACTTACACGACATCCAACCAGGCAAATACACCATTGTATGCTCGACATTTGAGCCAGGACAAACGGGTAATTTCACTCTACGCGTTAGTTCCATGGCAGTATGCGAGGTACGCCCGCTCCTGTCGGAGACTGCAGGGCGATTGAGTATTCGTCTCCCTGTCCTTAGGTTTGCAGAAGGCGTGGATCGGATGCTGGCTCCAGTCACAAGCCAGAGACTGACTAGACTTAAGTGCATCGCGAGATGCAGCAATTCTGCAGAAAGACTCGGGCAGCCAAAGACAAGACCACTGCTCAGGCTGTCTCTGGAAAGGGGGCAAGGCCCAGACAAGACAACACTGGACCAGTCCAACCACGGTGAGTTTAGTGATGCACCGATGGGTATCAGAACTGGCGACACAGACCTAAGCCCTGAGATGACTCATCTAGGTGGACTGTGGATAGTTGTAGAAAGACTCTCTGGCAGGGTGGAATTTGACGAGGTGCACATAGAGTTACTGAGCGAGAGTCCTGTCAATGTTGGGCCGTGGGGTGCGGGAGATGGCTGAGAGGTTGCCGGTTAACGATTATATTTTTGATTGGGTTGTAAAGGAGATTGGAAAATAAGAAGTCATCATGTTCGTTTTTCCTTTGTAGAAAGTGAAGTATAGACAAGAAGAGCACTAAAATGTAGCTCATGCCATATGATGGTCGACCGGAAAGACAACGGGGCACGTAGCCTCGGCCAACAAAATAAATAGCTTCCTCAGGTATATATACCATGCTCCATACTCCAATGGTCATCATCTCGTCACTTGACGCCTAAAACACACCAACCGTTACCAACGCCTTAATGAAACCTTCCTGCAATCCTTTTCAAGCAAGGGAGAGAGACACCTTATCATCCCCTCTTGCACGCTTTCCGAGTAAGACCGAATTAAATGCAAATGCTTCCAAGTATTGAAGAATATATCCCTAACCAAACATAGCATTCCTTGAAAGATATTTTATATGGGGTTTGCGAACCGAGACCGATCGGTACGCCCTCACTAGGTGTCATGATGATGTCCCACCTCTTCGCCGCCTTCCTCGGTTTGGTCCTTCTGGTCTCTGAGAAAGGACTTCTCGTAGTTGAGGATCACCTTTGTCTTTATCAGTGTGATGAACTCTAACGTGTCTGTCGAATCTATTAGTAGGAAGCTCTGAAGAGAAACTTGCAATTAACTTGGAATAACCGAAGAAATGGTTGTGATCACGGATTTTACGTACCTTTGTAGATTATCAGGTCTCGGATATCTATGTTCTTTATCTGGGCAGAACGGACAGACGTAACCTGGAGAATCGTGAACTAGGCCATGTCTGATCATTTCGTTCTTCCTTTTGAATCCTTTGCCGCCTTCACCCCTCGGACACCCTTTGACTGAGCAGTAGTGTGGTCGGCTTGTGGAGTGAACGTTAGTATGCGAGTTTAGAAGATACTATGTAAGAATTAGCGACTCCGAACATCATGGCCGTGCTTGTCATAAATGTTATAACAGATGAAATGGAGCAAATATGAAATGAAAAGATAAGAGCCTATAGACTAACCTGTGTCTGAAATGGTGGTGCATTGCAACCTGGGTATTTGCATTGAAAACTTCCAACTTGTGGGTTTGTGATGCCGTCAATACTCATGCGGTCAATCCCAGTCGTGGCAGGCGTCGAGCCTGACTGATCTGTACTTGGTGTCTCGGTGTTACTACTCGCATATTCTCCAGCACTAGAATATACCTGACTGTCGGATCCAGACGGTCGACGATGATGGAAGTAAAAAGGTCCGTTAGGACCCGTAGGTCCTCGGCCAGGCGATGGCAGTTCGCGTCTAAAGGCATCATTAGGTGATCGCGGAGGAGATCCATGTCCGCCTACGCTTGTAAATCTAGGCGGTGGTCTTGTCGATGGAGACTGCGTATAGGAGTTTGCATCACTCGCGGGAGACGCCTCGGTCAGTTGATTCAGGTCCCCGAGCTGATCACTGATGGATGGAAGAGTCACATTCCCACCAGTGTGACCAGATTGTGGAGATATTCGTTGAAGCGGCGGCAATTCGCCGGAGGGTAACGGCCGTGATTCGGGTTTGCCGCCTGGTTCCTGCGTCCGGAGAGCGCGAGCATCAAACTGGTACGTCGTCGCAGTTATTGAAGGTAAGGTGGGCTTCACATCTTCCATGGAAATACCCCTTGGCGCCAAGCTCGTAATTGGTGCCAGCGACGTGGGCAGAGGCATGGGCTGCAATACCTGCACCTGGGCTTTCGGTGTATGAGCTTCATTTGCCATCAAGGCACGCGCAGCAATCGCCGAAAGTTCGCAGACTTCAGGACCCTTCTCAACCGTGACCTCTGTTCCCTTGGGTGAGCGATCCTGCTCGTCGCTCTCCTCATCTGATGCTAACGGCTCATTCCCTGCCGTCCGCGCAATTTCTGGACGCTTTCCATCATCCATGAACGAGATCAGCACGGCATCGCTTTGGCTGGGTCGATTCTTGGGTCGATTAGAACGTTTGCGATTAGGGGAACCAGGGCTGGAATCAGGACTAACTTGTGGTAGAGGCACTGCCGGCGGCGGAGAAGGAGAAGGTGAGAACTTGGGTATCATCGGTTTTAGCAAGGGGCTATCGCGCGGAACAACATCGTCCGGGTCGTATATCTCTGCGTTTGATTGTTGGACAAAAGGACTTTCGACTACCGGCATTGTCAAATCGCCATCTGCAGCGCTGTGTGTTGCTCGAGACAAGACGCCGCTTTACAGCATATCAACTCGTGGGAACAGGGAGGACTAGCGATGTCGAGAGAGAACTAATGGTTAGCAGCAGCAGCAGGCAGTGCGCAGATGAGAAACTCTCATCTAAGCAGGAGAGCTGTGCTGGGTATGGAACAACAAGTCTCGAGTGTCGTGTGTTGGTTGGGTATCGAGGGACGAAACAGAGCGCCCTATGGATTTGCCCGCCGTAGGGCTAAATCAATCGAAAGAGATGGAGAGCAGACACCAAACTAAAGCTAGATCTAGAGCTCGAGCTCACAGCGTCCAGAGCAAAAGTTGGAGATAACGATAACAATAATGACAAAATAGTAGCTTGGAGACCGAGCTAGAGCTAGAGCAAGGGGAGCGAGCAATAGCAATAACCAAAAGAGCAATCGTAACCGTAGTACCGTCAACCACTGCGTCACAATAGCAGCGAGGAAGCTGAGATGCGAGTGTCGGCCGTTGGCAGCAAGGGGGAGGAGGGGCTAGAAGTTGGAGTAGGTATTTTTTAAAAGAGGCGGTAACTTAAAACTGTAGCTCGGGAGAAAATATCGGTGTTCGAGAGTGCATAGGCGAATGAGGATTTCCTAGACTGGCAGAACGATGAATTCTTTTCTGTCTGTGTGTCTGACTCTCTCCTCCTCTTGCTGTCGCCCTCGCCCTTGTTTTGTTTCCCCCCTTCTCTAGAGTGGAATGGTGGCAGCGAAGAACGGAACGGAACGCAGAGTGGCAGAAGTGGCAGCAGCAGAGCCCTGGTTGTTGCGTGGAGCGGCTTTGGGAGCGTGGAGCCTCTGTGTTCGTCGAAGGGTTGCGGGACAGCACGATGCGATGCGCTGCAGGACGAGCAATAATACTTTAATGGGTCGACGACGTCGAGGGCAGTACAGTAGAGAGACGTGGGGAAGCGGCTGGCTCGTGCAGCAGCAGCAGCGAGGGAATAAACTGCAAGGACAACGGTTCCAAGCTGGGGGGGTGCAGCTATTAGGCGGAAGCCACTGGACGATGGGACGAGGTGTGCGGCCAGACGGCGTGCAGGGTCAGTGGATGACGGTTGCTGCTACGGTGGCCTGGTTCTGCCGCAACAGCGCACACCCAAGGCCTCAGGCGAAGGCGATAGTGGAGATGGCTGATGAGCAGTAGTCGAGGAAGAAGACGAAAGAGAAGGAAGAGAAATATGGCACCGAGGAAGAAAAAGAAGAGGAGCAAATGTGAGGCCAAGGAAAAGTAGGCGCACGCCCAGGTCCCCAAGGTCACGACCACGATCGCCGTCGGTTTATTATTACGGTATTGCGGTCAAACAAAAAAGTTGGATCGTTCGTTTCGTCGCAGCAAGTTGATGAGTTCTGGACGGGGACCATTTTTTCTCGCTCGAGGGGCGCTGCAGTGACAACAGGGCTAAGCGGGCCAGCGAAGTCAAGAAGCCGCGAAGAACCAAGCAGAAGCAGCAGAGGCAACCTCGCGCCGTGATGGGGTCTGGATCGTCGCCATTGGCCCAGCGAGTGGCAGTGAGGGCAGAGACGATGGGCAGAGATGGGGCGGCCTGCTCAGCCTCCTTCTCTGTGCTGCATCGGCAGGAGCAGGGGGAAAGGCACCACCAGCGTTGCCTAGATGAGTGAGATGCGCGAATAACATTGCTCGGGGAGAGCCATGGACGGAGATGAGGATCGCTGAGGCGTGTGTGCTTATTATGCGTGTATGTGAGAGTGAGAGAGGAGAGGGAGGAGGGAGAAGAGGGAGAAGAGAGAGAGAAAGAGTAAGGTAGAAAAGGAAGCAGTGTAGAAGGAATTAGAGGTAAGCGTGGGAAGAGTTTAAAGAGGTTTCAAGAGGCACAGACAGCGCCTTAGGACAACACTCTTATTTCTGACGCACGCTCATAATTTACATATAGGAAAACACACTCGCTCGTTCACATTTCCATCTCTCATGCAAAAAGCTCTCTCGTATTAGCAGTGCTGTGTGTACACAGTATTGACAAGAATCTCCACCAACACCCCCCAAATGTGCGCACAATTTACAGGGCCAGGGAATCATTACTCGTAACGTTCAGCCAGCGAACATTGTTCGTTGTGAAACCTGAGGCATGCAAAGGCGGTGAGATTAAAACCTTACCCGCCCTGCTGAACTGCTAGTCGCACCGCTGACCTGCGTTATCGCCCGGAGGCTGCTCTCGTGCCTCCGAGTCTTGCTGGATCTTTGGGAACCCTAATCACTTCAAAAGTCTCGATGTTCTTCGTCTCCCGTGCTTCCTGGCTCCCCGACTTCTCGCCTTCCCCTTGGATACAAGTGCCGCAGCTAGTCTAATTGCTGGTTCACGGCTATTGCCATGACCTACGCGCTGCTAGCACTTTTTCTGCTAAACTACCACGACTACTCACACTCTAACTTGTATTAATGGCTGCTGCTGCGGCGGACGCTAGCTATATCTTGCGGCGCACAAAGCAAGCAACTAGCACACTAGCCGGTCCCCTACGGCGTAAATCCTTCTCCCAGCGTTTAACGTACTGTATGTCCACGACGTCGTACTTCAAGCCCTACAGACGGTGCCCAGTCCTGCATGTCTCGATGGGCACAACCTGTCGTTGCTTTTGGCTTGCATGTTTTCTGGCCCCGTGAACAGCTAAAAATCCCAAAGAAATAGAAGACGAGAGAGCGAGAGAAAGAGAGGGCTTTTTTGAAAATTCCGGAGACTAAAAGACTAAAACATCAAGAACACACCGAAAATCGGGCTTGTCCCTGAGGACATCCATCCGTAGCCAGTCAGAAGCCGCAGTGATGAGTTGCATTGAGGCTTGTCCTACTTCCGCGCCCGTTCGCTGAGCAAGAACGAAATCAATGACCAAGGGGCGGCGGCGGTCGACGGAGAAAGCTAATACTGTAGTCATCACCTATCTATCTTGTCTCACACCCCCTCGCCACGACATCGAATGGCAGATTGCGGCTCAGGCAGCATACTTATGCTCTGTGTAGCATGTCACCGAGGGCGCAGCTGTTCTGGCAAGAAGAGATGCCTCGGAATCCTTCTCACTAATTATCACTACAGTTCTAGCCCTTTGCACTTACGCGTTGCTCGTATTTGCTTAATTTACCCGGATGTCTCACACTTGTAGGAGCCCAAGATAACTGCCATCCTGTTACGATGGACAAAGTAAACAGTTACATTTTAACGCGACACCTAATGTGCAAGAAATACGGGGAGTAGTTGTAGAGCAATTTATCAATATATGTATTTTTCAACGCTCTCAACCAGCTCTAATATTCAGTTCTTAGTCTTGGATTTGTCTCTCATCTCTCGTCCTCATACAGAACTCCAAAAACGCCATATGATACTCGTAGAATCTAACTGTNAAAAAAACATTTCCATATGTCGTCTTGTCGTCACCAAGCGGAATTACACATGCTCGATTGGTTCCTCTGGAAGTAGCTCGTCTACCTCCTCAACTATGCAGCTCTTAAACGGTGGCTGGATCAACTGATTGAACAAGAAAGTTCCGTAGACCAACATTGCAAATCCCAGTACCTGAAGCCATTTAAATGACTCCCAACCCAGAAACAGTGACGCCATCCAAACAAACAGAGTCCGGCAGGTGTCGATTGTCGATCTTGACGTGGCACTCACGCTGCGGGTAACAGAGAGCCCGAAGAAGTTGAAACCGCTGTGTAGTGCGTTAGCACATATCATCTACATAATATTTTCCCAAGATAGAAAAAAGACTTACCCAATACTGATCATGATGAGCAAACTCGAGATTCCGATCGCTCGGTAGTTTGTGATCTCCCTCCAACCCTCAACCAGATCAAAATATCCATACTTTCCAGCCTCAGTCCTGCCAATAGCAAGGTGCAGAACGATCATGCCAATAACCGTCACACTGAATCCAAACAAGCCTTCCCATCCTACTACCTTGAGTGGTTCCAACGCATACTTCTCCAGGATGAACTCCTCAAGGACAAATTGTGTTGCAGTAAAGATCTGCGCCCCAGCAATCAGGAGAACACCAATGATGGTTCGAACCGCCGCTGGCGTGGTAGCTGTCTCCACAACAATGGTTGCCGCTTCTCTGAGCAAGAACGTTGCTGGAGCCGCCTTATTATCCTTGTAAAGGGCACCAGCCAGACCGACAATACCCACACCAAGAAACGCGGTGACCAGAGCAAACCACTGGAAGAGATAGAGCTTTCTCTTGAGGAAGATGACGCTGAAAAGTCCAACAAACAAGATCAAAGCACCCCGAGTCATCTGATAGATGGACGGCACAACAAACAGCAGCCCAACGTTCATCAGTGTCGTCCCGCAGATATCGCAGATAGCAGGTAGCGACAGAAGTAGAACTTTCCATCCCGTCAACGGAATTCTATCCTCTGCACTAGGAACTAGTACTTTGGCAGCAGGGTTGATGGGAGTAGTAGAGTGTACACTGTCTGTATCGTTCGCAGGAACCTCATCATCTGTTGTCCTGACGGCCTGGTATCCGTTGGTTTCTGCAGCGGTACTACGGCTAGAGTATCGACGGTATATTGCGAAGGCTCCGACCACTAACCAGCTTCCCATCTCGCCGATAAACATTTGTGCTGTTTGTATGACTGGTTGTTCGAACATCTTCCGCTCCCTTGGGTCGGGGTTATCGCAGTCTCGGACGCATTGGTTATCCTAGTGAGCTCGTTAGCTACGTGCGAATTGAGAATTTGACTCTATGGAAACTGTGACTTACCTGATACTTGGTAAGGAGGGTGTTGCACACACCAGTTAGAAGCATCATCGCGACCAGAAACAGGATGAGGCCGTTGGTCGCCATAGTGAAGGTTGATGCCACCAGGACTGAGGTTGAGGATGATATGAGATGATATGACGAAATATATGGTCTTCTAGAAGCTCAAAAGACGTCTGTCATGAATCTAGTCTCCAAAATAAGATATAAAATAGTCAAAATATGATGAATGGATTCTAACTACCAAGTGTTCTTACAGACACTTGGATGTAGTTGTCACAGCGGTAGGAAGCTGCTTTGTTTCCGGAAGGCATTGAGGCCCGCTTCCGGGATAGTGTAATCAAGGTGCCGCGTGAGCTGGATTGGCGCATGCGGTCGTAAGTCAGCCTGAGTAGCTTGGACCAATAGTCGTCGACAAATAGTCATACAGTAAATGGACCAGGCATTTTCAAAATAAAAATAATTTATGTCATTTAACTAAAATATTCATTACGAAGACATAAAGATCAACATATTGAGAGTATAGGCACGATCATTGCACCAAGAACGACGCACTTTATCGTTAAGAACATTAATTGGACACTTTGGAGCCCTCACATCTTGCGGCACTCTTCATATCCCTTCTAACCAAGGTACAAAAGCGGTACTATGTAGTTCAAGATCAATACTATTTCCAAAGATCCCAAACACCGGTTTGATCATAAGACAGCAGTTCAACGTTATTTCCAAAAATCAAACATCATCGCCTGCTGCCGTCTTTTCCGCATTAGTATCTCCATTAGTCTTGTGATTTCCCGTAAAAAGCCGGTGATCCTTCTTTGCCTTTTTTTCCTTCGGTGGCTCATCCTTAATGTTGTTATAGTGGATGACTCCTAGCTCCCTATCCCGCTCCAGCCTCTCTTTATCCTCGTCGCTCACCGGAACACCCTCAATCCCTTTGACTCTTTTGCCTTCGAGAAAGCTGACAATCCCTCCAAGACCAGCTATTATACAGGCAAGAGCAATGAAGAGACCGGTGCTCCACGAGGGGCGGGTACGCCGATTAAAATGCCACATAAAACCACATAACACTGCCTGCAAAAATGTGTTCCAGACCATGGCCCAGATAACAAAATCCAATTTCCATACCGCCGTCGGCGCCGCGCGAAATCCCGTTAATGGTGCATCAGCTATCTTTGTCACCGGGTATGGAATAGCACTCTCAGGAAAAGTAGATGCCTCGCTCTCAATGGTATCTGGACCAATGTTGATCGGCAGCTCCTGAGAACCTTGAAGTCTGAACCAGCTTCGGTTGATACCTGCTAGACGTCTAAGGCCGAGTTCTTTCTTCTGGATTCTGTATTGAAGCAGATAGTACAGATCGCGAAACCTCCACGGAATCGTACCAAAGCCAGTCACACAAAAGAGAGCGTTAAGAATCTGCGAATCAACTTCAATCCATTTCCGTCGCGGCGAGTTGATATCATTGCAGTTTGGACGGCACATTGCAGGGGAAGCATTGCACAGTAATAGGAACAACATGCCTCCCCAAGCAATAACATTCAAACCATAGATGGTGACAAGAAATCCAAGTGGCGTTATGAAAAACTTCCAGAATGCCTTTAGAAATATGATTGTAGATATCTTCCATGTATGCTTAGGTGGAAATTGATATCCATTGTCAAATGGTGTTGTCCTGTATTGCGTAGGAAATGTGGTTGCCGCNGCATCCGGGCTGATATTTGTCTCGCTGCTACTTCGTTGATTCACATCCTCCAATCCAGAAACTTCCTTCTTGTCTCCAGAACTCCTGCCAGCTTTAGCTTCTACCCTATTATGTTCTGCCATAGATAACGCAGAGATGCCAAGAGACTGCTGTTCCACCTCACTAGGAGCTTCAGGGAGACTGCCTCGTCGCTCGTCCGTACCGGCAGTCTGGCGTCTGGATGGTTGGCCTGCTGTTAATCTTCGTGAAGGCATCCCATCTCTAGCTACGATGCTACCACGACCCGACACACTTGCACGTCGCTCCCTCTCCCTTAGTTGTCCTTCGCTCGACCAGCCGTCGCTACTATATGATCCACGCCTAATATCTGATATAGATGGGGCCGAAGACACAATTTGGCCTGTCGCAACCCACATTCCAGTGGGTATACTGGACTCCTCAAATTTCTTCGAGGCACTGCGCAACCGACCCTGGAATGTCGAGGTACTCGACTGCGCCCGGCTTCGACCCACGTTGAGACTATCATTATCCGGGGATCTCGGCGAAGGGGGTGTGCTCAGCGACGGGAAAGATTCTGTTATGGGCTGATGCTCTGCGGTCGCCACTACAGCCGTGTCGATAGAAGGCTCGGTGGACATATTGTCGTTAGCGACATCTGTGAGTGTTGCCATCTTCGTAGGCAGTTGAAATAGAGATGGCAGAAGTGTAATACTGAGGGAAGTATTAACCCTAGCTCCAGTCTAGACAAGAGAGACGGCCGATCTTGTACCAGCGATATGCAGAGATGCAGCCAGCAATCAAATCTACTTGTTGAAAACACAAGAGGACCACATATCGATCAAGTCAAGATTAATTGGTATTCATGAAGACATTGTAGGTAGTTCCCTGACCTTAGGAGGCGAAGCCACGCAGGTCTTTATCAAGTTTCACTGGCCTCACAGTTTCTAGGCTAATAAGTCTTGGGGTAACGAAACGGATGGTCTAGATTGGAGCCAGATCAGGCCTCCTAGGGGCCAGTTAAGCTTGCTCCCTGGGTTTAGCGGATATTCAAGTTTAATTAATTAGTGGACCTCAAAAAGATACGAATTGGGTATCCCTCACGACTACCATAAGACCACGACATTCAATGACGCTGAGACCCAGTTCCACTACGCGCGTCTACAAGTATCGCCACGGATTTTTGGGAGACATGTCGAGAATGGGGGAGATCATTAACAACTTTTGCGGCACATGTAAATACGAAAATACGATTATACGACACACCGAGTAGTTGTAGTTACACTTATGTACGTTACGTACGCTGTGGCTGAAGCGCCGTTTTTGATGACTAATGTCAGCTGCATGAAGTAATCAAAAGGTTCCCCAGGTTCGGTAAGGCGTGAATGCAGCTCTTTAAATACAGTATTCTATATCAGGTGACCACTTATAACGTAAATAATTTACTAGAATAACTCTAGTCGATATTAGGTCTAGTTAAAGTTTTGGCTATCTCCTCGACCAGTGGAAATGGAGTCACTTATGCACATGCATAAGCTTAAACGAAGTAATCTTATTGGTGTATACACCTGTAATTTTATTGTAAATCATGTCAAATTTCGCTAATTAGAGTTTTATGCTCAACGAGATGTTGTATAATTAACCGAGCCATTAAAATCAAAGATATCCTGTCATAAAAGTATAACTTGCATAAATTTGCATAAGTGACTCCATTTCCACCGGTCGAGGGGATATTGTCTTCGGCGAGCGAGGCAGACCATAACTGCTGAATACGCAATTCTCTAAAATACGGGTAAACAACCTTATCCGTATCTCAGTAAGCTTAGTCCTGTAATTTTTCACATGCCCCTCCATCTACCCTGTTGTCTACCTCGATAATCACAAATAAACAATCTCTCCCAATGGTAATGGCAGAACTCCCGCCATCCTCCACTCTGGCGGACACGCTCAATTCCTCAAAGACTATCTTGCAAAATGCTGCGCACCCGCCATATCTTCATCATGTAGCACTTTGTGTGCTTCACAACTTGAAATTCCAACATGACTGGACTTCATTGTCCCTCCACACACATTCTACGCGAACCAACTCACCTCTACCACGCCCACTTCTCTCGGGGATCCCACCCAGGAGAGCATATATACATCCAGATGAACAGGTTGAAATTTTAAAGGTGGAACACGAGACCGGCCAACCGGTCAAGCAGTACCCTGAGCGAGAATGGGTTCTCCCGACACACCTCGAGGAGCGGGGATCATTGGCGGAGTTTGCCAATGTGTTTGATGCCATCGAAACCGTTCCTCCTGCCACCGATGATGAGCCAGATATTCCAGACCCCGTTACCGTAGGGCAGCAATGGCAGGGCAAAAACAGACAGAAGAGATTGTTATTAGCAACCGTACACGACGACAGTACAGTGGTTTATTACATTATGCATGATGGGATTGTTAAACCGAGGCAAAATTAAACACTAGAGCTACATTTTCAATCTGGTATCCGCTCATAAGGAGACGTGGACAACCGCCGAGTTTTCTTTTTGGCCTACTACTTTCGAGGATCAAACACAACCTTCTGAACTTTCATATTATTAAAGAGATCATAGCCTTCAACGGCCTGTGTCAGAGGCATAACATTTTCGAACATAAAGCTAGAGTGATCAGTATTATACTCTCAGGAGTTTCGCTATCAGTATAGACTTACCTCAAGAGATGCTGCTTCTTTTGAAGCAGGTCGAGAGCCTCGGGGAAGATGGATCTTACTGGGCATCTACCCATCTGGATACGCAAGTTCTTTCCATACGCTTCGCTTCCGCTCCATGGGATCTGCAGCTGATGAGTATTGCATCACTGAAAAGCCAGCGTGCCTAGTTACGTACCTCCGCGTTGTGGACACCAATACTACTTATAACACCCCATGGGCGAAGGAGATCAAATGCTGTTCTCAATGCGGGACTTAGGCCAACGACCTCAATAACAAGGTCCGCTCCCCTACCATCGGACACCGCCTTAATTTTTTCTAGCATGGCATCTTTTCCAATCGAAAAGTTCAATGGTTCTGCCCCGAGAGACTTTGCCAGTTCCAATCGACTCGGAATGCCATCAACTGCGAAGAGATGCTTCGGCTTAAAAGTCGTTGCTGCGATGATAGCGCAAAGGCCCACTGGTCCACACCCAATCACTACCACAGTTGACTCTGCCAATTCTTCTGGCGTCAGTAGCTTGAACCCATTCTTCGCGCCAAAGTAGCCCGTTGGAAATATATCGGCCATCAATACTAGAGCCTGGTCATTTATCTCTTCTGGAACCTTCATCACCGTCCCATCTGCTTGTGGAATGCGCACAAATTCTGCCTGGCCACCATCAAGTTGTGGCGATCCAAAAAGCATGCAGCTGGCACATCGAGAGGAGTGTCCATTCCTGCAGTAGAAGCATTTTTGACTTGGAAGAGTTATTAGTATTGACAAGGACATAGCGCACTCAAATAGCTACCAAGAAACAGTAAATGGAGATACTACTCTATCCCCCACTTTTACTGTCTTGACCTCACTTCCAGCTTCTTTGACTCTACCAGTGAACTCGTGACCCATAATATAGCCAGTTTCGGATTTTTGATGACCTCGGAATGTGTGCAATTCTCTGTGTAGAATGAGTCAAAGCCATCCTTCTACAATTATGAACTTTGACACTGCTGGAGTTGACTTACGATCCACACAATGCCGTGTAGGTGACTTCAACGATAATATCAGTCGGCGCCTCCAATTTGGGGATGGGGCGATCCTGCACAGAAACTTTGAGAGGGCCGTCAAAGACGACTGCTTTCATCGTAGTTTTAGACATAGCTGCTTGTCTGTGGAGATTGTCACTTAATTATTTGCGTTCCAGTCACAGATTAATTGTAAAAGATAGCAGATTATTTAGGGCGGCGGAGCATCATCACATTTTAAGTTAACCCGCGGTTTGGACTCTAGGGCGGGGCAACCTGCGGGGTCGAAGTTCCGATTCTCACTCCGTGAGGCTTCCCCCTATCGACTTATTACGTGGTCTGATTTGGAGGAAGTGTGCTAAGTAATCAATATTCAAATTTTCAATAAATGAACCAATGTTTAAAGGTGAGCATATGGAGTGGGGGCCAGGATTATGTTCAGAGACTCCATAGAATCACAACACAGCTTCTAGACGCCAACATGAGCTGCCGGTTAAGTATTACCGATATCCGAATTTCAAATCTGGCATTGACATATATTGGTACGCTGTTCAAATTCATTGCTATAACCTACTCCTGAGCCCCAGAAACGGAAGATACAAGGCAAGGTAACCCATCAAAACCATTGAACCCCAATCCATGCCGCTCCAAACCCAAGAGGGGAAAAAAAGGGACCCAAAACCCTCCATCCATAAAGATTCATCGATGCCAGCATCCCATACACCTGTTCAACTCCGATCCAGAAATGTCATTCTTGTCCACTATTCATCTTCTTCAATCACGTAACGTTGCAAAGAAGCTCGGCCTCAAGGATAAACTTTCCTTCCTTGTACTTCTCGCTGGCTTCAAAGGCCTTATCATATTTCCATCCCACCGTCTCTTTACATTGTCGACATGCTATATCCCGCACTATATGACGACCAGTAGTCATGTTTCGCTCGCTAGGCTCGGTTGTCGTAACATTGACGACGTTATTGAAGAGATACGCCTTGCCATGCTGGCCACGGAAGTTCTGTGAGAGCAAAAAGAAAAAGGGAATTAGCCAACCCGTCAGACAGACTCATACCCTGAAGAAGGAGACATCTTGATGCAGTCTTTGTTTGAAAGACTCATAAAGATAAGGAGAAACGCTTGGAAACATACCCGGCTTATGATGTCTTCGTGGTTCGATAAGTGTGCCTTGCAGTTCTTGCAGCCGTAAATCTTATGGCTGTTCAAGTAGACATTATATGCCAAGCCCATCTTTTCCGCTTCTAGCTATGTTCTGGATGCACAGTTATTGCCTCAACGTCCGGATCCACAGAGTGCCGGACTCTGGACTCGACTGACCCTCTTCGAAGAGAGAGAGAGTGGGTCGTCCTTTGATGATAACGATAAGAGCTAGAAAGGAAACACAGTCCTTGAACTCTGCACTGAAGAGCGAAGACTCGTAGTATATCAGCTAATCACCTATAGCTTGAGGTAGAAGAAGCCTTTGATCGGAAAAGAACGTAACACTTGGGGGTGTCGTTCGTCGTTGAAGTGGCCCGAAGCCCGTTGCCTTCGAATGGGGTCACGGTCACAGGCAACGCGAGCGTGGCTTAGGTGTGGCGTAGATTTCCTTACCTGGACACTCTATCGATAATAAGTCCACTCCGCCTCGCATGACCCATGCACCACGGGCTTTCCAATATTGCTTGTGCTCAGCAGGATAGATATTATATAGATTGAAAGCCGCCCAAAATTACTTCATGGTCTTAAAAGATCTTTTAAAAANTTGTGTTCTGGTCAGCACTCGGTGTGTTATTATATACTACTCCGTACGTATCTATGATTGGCTTCGGTCAACTTAAGTCAACAATTCGGATGAGTCTGCACAGTTATTTTAATAGTATGAGAAATAAAGAATATTTTAGGGCAAAAATAGTAGAATTACAAGTCATTTTCCAACTTCTATACCTCGCAAAGGGTGAACCTTGTAATCCCATTACATATTGCCCCAAGAGCACCATTTCGAAACCCGTCTACCCTACATTGTACAAGAAGTATGTAAGAAACAGTTCGCCGATACCCTGGTGTAATACAACATCGCACCATAAACATGTACCAACGAGCACTACAACTCTCAACTCATTCAACATGACATGACAACGTTCGCAACAACTACCAAGAGAATGCTTCTTCGATGAAATCAACGTTGGAATTGTGTTGACGATTTCGAACAGCACGTCTTACGTCGTCACTTAGAGCACCACCTCCGCAAACCGAGACCCCCATGGCACCTACTTGGTTCTCAATCTCCATGTCAATCAGTGTCTCAATATTAGGTCGGCCAGGGAACATCTGCACTGTTGTCGAAGGACTGTGGATTTCCTTAGTCGATCTTGGTCGGCTTATAAACAGCATTATTCGAAGAACATCCCTTCGTTTCTCCATCGACAAAATCGAGGTCATCCAGGGTCTAATCCATTCGAGATGCTCCGGGGACTGGATGGTCCATACAAGGACAACCTTCCGAGTAGCGACTGTACCATTTGCATAACCAGCGACGAGATCCCGCACGTGAGGTACCTGATGTGTGATGCCAACACCTCCCGCAAAAAGCATGACCGTACCATAGGAGTGCATCATGTGCATCCCACCGTATGGACCTTCGGCGAAGCACTTGGTGTAGAACCGGCCGTCTGGGGCTTCCTGGGCTTTCTTGAATAGCTGGTTGGTGAATCCGGTTCTAGCCCGAATCACAAATGAAATAGATGTCTTTTTCATGGCAAGAATATCCTGGCGGCTCATGACTTGCCTTTCTGCATTTTCGTCCTCGGCTTCTTCCGACCACGCAACTGAGAATGGATGGGAAGACATCAACGAGATAGAAGGGAGGTACAAATAGGCGTGTTGTCCTGGCTTGAACATCCATGGTCGAGCCAAGTCGACGGTGACACGGCATGCGTTGCCTGGTAAAGCCTCAACCAATGTTTTCGATCCCCCTCTTCCCATATTTCTGAATACGACCCTGATTATTCTAGAGAGGCGTTCGGCAAAAAATATCGCAATAACACCATAGATAAGTTTCGTCTGGGGAACGCCAGCCAGCTTAAGGTGATACCATGTAGTTATCACAAGCAGGGCCGCCAGTGCTAGGTGTAGATATTTAAAAGTTTCGTAAAACGCATGGCGAACAATGGAATGAGCTTGGATGGTAATTGCAACCCCAGTAACTAGGGGGATAAAACCAAATGTTATCAAAGGAGTTCCCGTAATAGCCTTGCTGATGCCCGCCCAGCCGACCGTTTTGAGCTCTGCAGCTCCCCACGCAAGAGCATGAGTTATGATCTCAAGCACTACAATCCTGCCGAACCATCTGTGTAGGAGGTTGAAGGTATCGAAAGACAGATGCAGCCAATTAATAAGAGGATTGTTTCTTGCAGCCATAATAAACAAAGGGACCTGAAGAAGTCAGTCACGTGTCATATCAAATCTATTGGAATAATGCCCAAGACGTATGAACATTGGAGGCTTACCATGTTGACCACAGCAAGGATGCCAGAGCGGTTCCTCAGCTCTTTAGTGACTGTCTGGAAGTTCTGATTCCAATCAATACTAACGACGCAAAATGCAATGTTCGTCCCTAAATAACCAGCGAGAAAAAGGAGTTGAAACCGGGTTGGAAGCGTTCCCACGTTGATAGCTGCAGATAGCTGGAATTCCCTGTTGTGTCTTTTGCGGAATACTGGGGCATAGAGAAGGTGCTTCTTGAAGCTGGCATACCTCTGTGAGGGGGCAATGAAGTATCTCTGGGTGTCGTTGTTGATACATGCCACGGTCCGCATGTATTTAACTGACTCCGTAACGACCCTCCATATGATAAGGCCACCAGCCAACGCCGAGAGGACTATGAAGATATAGTTATAGAAATCTTGATTGAGATTATTTGCCTTCAGTGACAAAGCTGCGGCGGCAGCTGCGGCGGATGAGGAAGCAGCAGCGGCCGCTGGTGTGACCGCAGTTCGTGGGTTCAGGGTTAGATCCGCCATAGCAACGAGGGAGCGTGTTGACTTGTGGCTTGGAAGATAAGATGATTTTGGTTCAATTTGGTACCAGCCTATGGATTTGGATCAAGCTCTTTTGATAATGAACCAGCAGTATCACCAAGAAACCCGTTCCAATGAGCGTTTATACCTTCTATGTAAATGACCAGCAGTGAAGTTGAGGTGTTGAAGTGTTGAGGTCTATAAGATCAACGAAGGAAGGTAAACCGGCGTGGCCGCACGAATCGTTTGGGTGAATATGAACAAGCTGCCGTATCCAGACCGCAGAGAAGTTGTGAGGGATGAGTCTCGATAGATCTCAAGAAGGACCTATAGAACCAAGACTCGAAAAGGGAAAGGCTGATACCCCGTCGTGGACGAGACTTCTAGAATATACACACCGAAAAGAATGTCGCGAAGTGGTCCCACTGCACTTCTTAAGGGTTAAAAGAATGAATACCCTGCGGTCGAGGGAGGTCGAGGGTGGTAAAGAGAGAGAGAGAGAGAGAGAGARRAAGAGAAGGAGTGGACTGCGTGTGCAGAGACAACGACGACTACGATCAGAGCTGCTCCCGTGTTTCGAGCCCAGTGCAAGCGGCGATCGAATGAATCAGGCCTGACATGATCGGAGACAGGCAATAATTGGGGCGACCCGCGCTTTCGAGGGCAGGGGGGTTCAGTGGGTGTGGCAGGGGGGGGAAAGAGAGGATTCCAGGTTGCTGTGTGGTTGGGAGACACAAACATGACAGGGAGAGATCTCGTGTGGCTCTGTCGTGGCCTCTGCGGCGGTCCTCTGTTTCTCAAGATGAAACGGGCAAACAACGCCCCCCGTTGCCAAGCGCTGCATTACTGTACTACTGTACTACTAATAAGTGACTACGACGCAGCACACAATCGCGATCTCATCTCAAACTTGGTCTGGTTTTGGCAATGTCTGATCCAGAGCAGATCACTGATAGTCGTCGCAATACAGTAGTCGGTCATTGGATCGACGGAAAGCATTCCTATGCTTCATAATCACGATAGCTTATCCTGAACTCGGTACACACGGTACGGTACCTCGGCGCATAAGCTTGCAAAACTCGAGGTGACATCTCGGATCATCCAGCATCGCCATCGCTGGCTGCGTGGTAATTACGGTGGTACAGTACAGTAATATATTCCTGGCGGCGTCGCCCCCTCAATTTGGAGCAAGTGCCAGGTACCCGTACACGTCGGCTCCGCCCATCCGCCAGGAACAACCGAGGTGCAGCTGATCAATGGCCTCCCACAGATTAAATACAAGTACTTTCCGTATTTGGCAGTTTCTCACGAGGTAGAGTACACGATCGTGACGATGTTGGAACAGACACTGCCCTAATTAATTAACCCATGTGCAACTCTTCATCGTCAAACTTCCTTCTCAACGATTACATTAACCAGCACCAATTCCACCGATCCTGGCATCACGAAGATCAATCGAACATCTGGTCGTCTGTTCCTTCATGATGATTGAATACGTACAGTATTCGCCATGTTTCAACCCCTCCCGAGTGAATACCTATTTGGTTCCAACGCCAATCTTGGAAGCCATCGTTTCGATAGTGCAAGCGCGGAACCAGTTTCCGTGAGAAAAGGAAAAGATAACTACTTGCCAACGATGCAACTATTATGCTAGAATCGTTTGATACTGCTAACTGCTAACTGCTATTCGCCTCACAATCCTAGTATCATCAAGGAAGAAGCAGATACTATCTTTGGTTACGCGAGCCATTTCACCCTTTTTTTTAATGTCGTATGTCCATAGCCAGACGGGTTATTGGGCCGAAAATTAGGGCAAGTTATGCCTTATCACAAATAAGGAGTTAATGTCCACATTCTCTCTTATCTTGCGGCCCTTGGCATGTGCCACATCGGCTAGGATGGTTAACAAGCCTCATCTCCCAGGTCTTAGCCTTTCTAGATTGATCTGATTACACAACGTTCTCTCAGTTAAGTTAACTTATGCCGCTGCAGCACATTAATCCAACCTCTTATGAACCGTCAAGCCAGATTAAACATAAAGTTATGACCACAATCCCCAGCAAGGTGCGGAATTATGCGCCATCACCAACATCGCTAAGCATATGTACGAGGTTTACAAAGTCGAGACACTTTACTAGACGCATTACGCGGCTTCACAGCAAACGTTGGAGTCATGTCCATTGGGGCCGAGAGCAAATAACATTGCTTAAGCTTAAATCGGGAAAAAAAAAATGTTGTGATCAACCTATAAGCTACATTGGTTCACGCTCTGTTATACCATGTGGCCATGTTCCTACACCATTACTGGATGAAGAGCTGAAGCAGAACCCTTAATAATTGAGGCAGTCAGACGTCATCATTGTTGGCCTGGCAATGCTGGGAGATGATTTGATTTTGATATGGATCAAACAACTCTTGGTTTCACACTAGCAATCAAGTATTTAGACCAACCATATCGCAGCATCCAAGATGGATATGGTTACAAATTTCTTTGTTTTTGTGCTGTTAGATGGTGATCATGTAATGACCATGTAATGTTTTTTTTTTTGCCTCATACATAACAAGCGTTACGTATCGCAAGTCTGGTCAGTGTTTGAAATTATGCATTGTTTTTGATTTCACACAGGTCCGCATAAGTCCGTACAAGTAGGCTGTGGGTTTACAGTTCATGCAAATTGTTAGTTGAAGTGTCCCTAATTTTTGCCAAGGCCAGGTCAAACGGCACTTTACACCGGGAGATGTATACACTGGGTAAGTCTGTTGGTTCACTAGGAAAATATGATCATCGAGATCGATGTGAGACTTCAATTGGTCTCAGTCTATCTACATTTGCATGATTCATTCATAGAATGCTATCCATATCCAATGAAGGCACTGAAGAAAGCATACTGATTACGCGGTGTTCTTTGTCCATAATACACATTGAAGGTCCTCTAATCAATGCATCCCCATCAAACACATAATTCGTCCTCACTATCTTCCATGATACAGCCCTCCTTGTATCCAAAGAGTTTCGCGCTTCTTGATAGCCGTACTATCTTTCGGTAAGGCTGATTATACCGAGGCACCGTGTTTGTGATATCCGATAATGTAAGATCATCTTGAAACAATGTCGTACGGGATATTAACCCGTCGTTACTACTCTCATCGAAGATCTGCCAATCCATAGTACTCTCTTGGAGAATTCTTACACGTACCCTGGGGGCTTTCTGGACTCGATCATGTTTAGTTTTGATTGTTGATTTCCAATTTTGAGACGAGCTTCGTATCAAGGGATACGGAGAACACTCCGCAATGCTATCCTTACTTGAAGATTCTGCATGATAGGAGGTGGAACTGCTACTCAGCTCATCAACTCCTGGAGACGATGGGAGCTCGTCGTGGCACTGGAGAGGAAGGCCCCTTTGTTGGCTATTACTCTCAAGGCTGGCCTGTCTAAGTGTAATCGTGCGTTTGCGTTTGTCTACCACCTGTTCTAACTTCTGCTGCCCTTTGACAGAGTCCAGAGGAGACTGTGATAGTGATTCGTGATCGGATTCATCCTCTTGAGCCCAATTCTCAAAACATTTAATCTTGTCCACCATCAGAGCTGGTGTCGTGGCTATCCATTCACTGATACCCTCTTCCCAACGAAACCCTGTGCGGACATTGTGAGATTTACCAGAAAACGGACTCTGCCACAATGTTGCAACTTTGCCATGAAATCTTCTGTTGAGATTTTCTGCATAGTTCAGATGGTTTTGATGAGGCATCTGTTGGGCAAAAGTGAAAGCGCTATCGATCATAAGTTCATATAGTACGCCTGCTTCGTCACCATTATATCCACAAATTGAGTCCTCTAACCATTTGTGAAGAGTTTTCAGGCATCTGAACCCGAAATCAACGGTACTTTTACTACAACAACGGGCTACCTGAGATATGAAGAGTACCAGGCTGCTGTATGATGTTGATTGACCCGCTAGACCTTTCTTATGTTGTCGTAATTCAGCCAGGATCCTCTCAACGAATATGAACTCCGGTTCATTGGTTTGGTTTGCAAAACTCGCAATAAGATTTGCTGCCAGTAAAAGGCAAACGTGGTTACTTAGAAGTGCCTTTGAATGCTCATACTCAGCCCAGCATCCTCGAAGGAGGGTTGCTATGTTTCTATACTGAGCCATATTTCCAGATTCAAGAGTGAGGATAATAATAGCTGCAAGTGTAGCAAGCAGACTTGAAAATGTTTGTTTGGTAGCATCAGAAAGATCATTTCCTGCTGTAGGAGAGGTATCTCCACCATCGCTAGGGTGTATATAAGAAGCAAGTAATGTCAACACTGTTTCCATGAATCTAAAGGCCTCCACATCTATCGAGTCACGGCAGAGTGATCTTATAGCATCGGTCCAAAGTGGAGCGAATTCCTTGGTAGCTACCCAGATAATTGGCAGGCTTCCATTGGATATTAACGATGTGACATGTCTGTATTGATATGAAGTTCGTCCAGTTTGTCCTGCAAGTTCTGATAAAATAGCTAGAGGATGAGTACTTTCATCATCGCTAAACCGGCTATAAATGGTCCTTGGCGTGGGGAACGTCTTATTGCTTAGAATACTAGAGACAATGATTTCAGCTTCCTCTATGGCGTCAGTATGAGCACAGAGAGTCACCAAAGTTTCGCCAAATCTCTCATCGAAGACACCAGACTGTATCGCATTGATAATGATATGAATGCCATGCATTCGCGTGACTATTCTGAGATGATCCCAGCCACTCCCCGAAGAGCTGTGATTTTCTAACTCATCATATATCTCAGTTGCGATATCGCTAGTTTCCAATGCTAGTTTGTTTCCATTCTTAGCAGCTTCCTCGGATGCCAGAGCCTCTTCCTCAGCTATATATCGGGGAATAGCCTTGAGGCACATCGAGAACAAGGGGCTTGCGCCTTTCTGCCTGGAATTCGAAGATGGACTGGCTGCAGTGTCCCTCAGAAGATTTTCTAGTCCGTTATAGATCCCTTCATATGTGTTGCATCGGGAACCACTAGATAGCTTTCGAATTGATTGGAGACTATGAGCAAGCTTCAGTCTCGAGCCTTTCGCCATTGTGCGGTGATTCCGTTTTATATCTTGACTTGCGTCTGGAAGTGAAGGATGGCAAACGGGGGAACAACATAACTCTTGCCCTCTTGTACGGTTAATAATGGGAGTCGGTACTGATATCTCCCCAGGCACTAAAGGATTTGTGAATTTTGGAGCTTGCCGTTTCTTTGAATTGTTCTGGTATATCGAGGATCCCCGTCCGTGCCGTCCAGAATAAGTGCGTTTGACACGCTTCCTTGGCCGAGTCCATTCTGCACCACTAATAGAACCATCATCAGGATCATAGATATCTTCCGCACTTAGGCTGCGTACTGTCTCCAAATTTTGATTTGAGTGACTGTGAGTCTCAGATGAGGATCTGGATTGCTCTTTGTTAAGAACCAGAATCCTGGAAGTCAAAGGACGCAATAGACGGTGACATCTAGCCGCCGTCCAAGCCCTTACTTTCGTACCATTAAATTGCCAATTAGGAGGTTGTAGTTCTCTCCTTCGAACTGGGGTAAAGCCATGAGGTGGAATCACTTCCATTCAAATTACTGTTTAAGGGAATGAAAGCTATCATATGCTAATTAAATATTAACCAACTTTGAGAAGCAAACGGAATACGAATAAAAGGACATTAAACCCCAGACTCTTACCTAGCAAGAAATGAAGTAATCATGAATATGTTGTTCTAGAGATGAAATAGCCAAGGGTAATAGGGGATAAGCAAAAGCAATTGAGCTCTAGAGCTGTTTGTTGTCCATATTAACTTATGTAAACAATCAGCCTCGACAGCAACAGGGATAGTGAATTGACACATTCGGCAGAAAACTCACCGCCTTGCATTCATAAACGTAGATAATGCATTTTACCCAGATAAAAACACCTAATTCTCAATGATCGGTGATTGAAATACTTTTATTCAGAGGTAATTTTACGGACGTTAAATAACGTGCATTCTTTGTTCTGTTGTTCTTTTCCGTAGTTACGCAAAACGTGAAGCGGACGCTCCCTATTAATTTGTCGCCGTGAAATTATCACAGCGCAGGGTGTCCGGCCGGGTTCGTTAGGAGTGATAATCCGAGCTTCAACATTTTTTTTTTCCGAAATCAACATTTACCTTCCAATTCTTATGGGCATTGCATCATTCTGTCACTCCTACCGTGAAACATTCCTTCTTGTAGTGTTTTAAAGTAGCGTGTCTTATTCAATTGTACTAGTCGCAGCTTGATTCGTTCTTTTTCTTTGTAACATTACTCGAGCCCTTCCTTCGATTATGGCAGAAAAGAATGACGTGAAAGGTGTTTCACCAGGTATGCCATGACAGTCCAAAACATATTTCACAAATTATGTCTATTTTTTATACGAAGACACAGTGTAAATTATCATTAGGCTAACTTTATTCTAGAGGAAGCATCTGCAATCTCGCAGAACACCGATGAAAATGGAAACACAAATAGTGTGGACACTGTAGCCGAGAATGAAGAACAAGGAGGCGAGAGTATGACACCTTTTCAATTGTCCTTATCGTCTGAACTCTAGCTCGAAAGGCCTTCTTTGATGCTGACTTCTGTTGAAGCTATCTTCGCTCTCAATGTTATTCTCCCACACAAACCTCACAAGATCCAGATCATGGTTAGTTTGTCCTTATATAGCCTTGACAATCTTGCTTATACTAGCAGGTATCTTCTCAGGAACAGATAAATGATGTCCGACAATCTATCATTGAGCTTCCTGGGACTTTTCAATACTCTTGCTTTCATCTCGAACACAAGGGGGAGAGAATAAACGATTTCGTTCAGCTATCCGAGGTCGCCGGCTTGACGCCGGAATCGGAATTGCGTCTAGTTGAAGATCCATATACAGAAAAAGAAGCTAGAATACATGTAGTTAGAGTTCGTGAACTCATCGGAGCTGCTGGAGACCGAACAGATACTATACATGGTATCCTATCAGGTTTATCTTTGCATGATGATGTTACGGCTGGATCCTCCACAGCTAGCGATGCTGCCACTCCAGCAAGCCATCCAATGGTCGGTTACAACCTTGAGACTCCTGGAACCATTTCTACACTGGTGCCTCGAAACCAGGAACCAGCACCTAAGACTATTAAGTCGATATCCTTGTCTCCTTGGAACCCACCGCCTTACCATCTAAGACAAAAGGGACACCTCCTTTATCTCCAGCTCACAACCAATGAAGGAGAGCAGTTCCAAGTTACCTCATATGTATCTGGATTTTACGTTAACAGATCTACCAATAACAAATTCGACCCATTCCCACGATCTGTACCGAAGGCTTACTCAGCCCACTCATTGCTTACACTGATTGATGACTTATCCGATTCTTTCAGCGCGTCTTTCACAAGATTGCAAGAGTTCAACAACTCTAAAGAAGCTCTGGCAACTTTCCAAATCACCAATGCGACTCCAATAAGCCCATGGGTCGTCCCGAGTCCTTCCGCTACTTCTGTAGCACACCAAGCTGATATCGCTCGTACTCAAGAGAGTTATTTGATATCCGGCATTGAAAACTCGGAAACTCTGCGTGATTGGAACGAGGAATTCCAGTCGACCCGTGAATTACCGAAAGAAAGTGTCCAGGATCGTGTATTCCGGGAGCGTTTAACTTCGAAGCTCTTTGCTGACTATAATGAGGCCGCTGCCCGGGGTGCTGTACTTGTAGCGAGAGGCGAAGTGGCGCCTCTCAATCCAACTGAGAGTAGGGATGCACAAATCTTTGTCTATAACAATGTCTTCTTTTCATTTGGTGCTGATGGTGTTGGAACCTTTGCTTCAGAAGGTGGGGATGAAGCTGCTAGGGTTGCTACTGGCAAAGATGTCATGGGAGTTCGTATGGTCAACCAATTGGATATTGATGGGCTATTCACACCCGGCACTGTTGTTGTTGACTACTTAGGGAAGCGTCTTGTAGGCCAGAGTATTGTACCGGGTATTTTCAAACAGCGTGATCCTGGAGAGAACCAAATCGATTACGGTGCGGTTGATGGCAAAGATGTCGTTGCGGCTGATGAAAAATTTGTTCCTATATTCGAAAAACTTTCTAAAGCGCTCAAGGTAAAGAAGCATGCAGTATGGGACAAAGATGGCAAGCGTTATGAATTAGAGGGCAGTATTGAGACTAAAGGTCTACTCGGTACTGATGGCAGAAAATATGTCTTGGATCTATACCGTATCACACCCTTGGACATTGTTTGGATGGAGGAAAACGGAACTGCGATTACAAGTCAGACTAATGGTCACAGTGAGGCAGCATACCCACATAGAATGACAGTGTTGAGACCGGAACTTGTAGAGGCATACTGGAAACTTAAGATGCGAGAGTGGGTGAATGGGGAGTTGGAAAAGAGGCGTCAAGCTCAAAAGGATGACGATAACAAATCTCAAGAAGGAGCTCAAGAAGGCGATGCGGATAAGGAGGTACCAACAGAGCAGAACCAGGAGGCGGATTTTGATAAGGATAGGATCGATATCTCCAAATTCAGCTTTGCTCTGAATCCAGATGTGTTTAGTGGCCAGGAACCGCAGACTGACGCAGAAAAGGAGGAATGGTCAAACGACGAGAAGGAAGTTAGACAGGCTTGCGAGTTCCTACAAAATAGCGTCATTCCTGAGCTTCTACATGATCTCAAAGAGGGAGACGTAGGGTTCCCCATGGATGGCCAGTCACTAAGTCGCCTGCTCCATAAGCGTGGTATTAATGTTCGCTATCTGGGCAAGATCGCTACTGTTGCTGAAGGTGATAGACTTGAGGCACTGCGCATCCTATCTATCCAGGAAATGGTATCAAGGGCATTCAAGCACGTAGCGGGCAAGTACTTGCGCTATCTGCCAGGACCCGTTGTGGGATCATGCATTGCCCATCTATTGAATTGTTTGCTTGGAACCGGATTAAATCCTAACCCTAAGGCCGATGTTGATGAGGCTCTTGCAGCATTATTTACAGATGCCGACCTTGGATTCCAGGAGGTGACTCCGGAGAGCCTACGACAAGAGCTTGTACAGCAAATATTCTGCAGGTACCGCTACAACCTACAGGACAGTTGGTTTTCGCAAATGAAACATTTGCAGATGCTTCGTGAAATTTCATTGAAACTGGGCCTGCAACTGGAAGTGAAAGACTACCGGTTCACACCACAAACTGTAGCCGTTGCTACAGAGGCGTCTCCAGCAGTCAATGGTACCACTTCCAAAGACGGGGCCACGACTACAGGGCAAAGCACTAGCAGCAAGAAAAAGAAGAAGGCCCGTGACGGTTCTCCTGCATCTATTTCTTCTGGGAATACAACAACTCCTCACACTTTCACAGCGGATGATATCGTTAACATTGTTCCCATAATCAGAGAAGCTTCACCTAGAAGCTCGCTTGCAGAGGAGGCCTTGGAAGCTGGGCGGATCTCTATCTTGCAAAACCAGAAGAAGCTTGGCCAAGAATTGTTGCTCGAGTCCTTGTCGTTGCATGAACAGATTTACGGCATCCTCCACCCAGAGGTTGCAAGAGTTTACAACACACTGTCAATGCTGTACTATCAACTCGATGAGAAAGAAGCTGCTGTTGAGTTAGCCCGAAAATCAGTTATTGTATCCGAGAGAACTCTTGGAGTCGATAATGCGGAAACACTCCTCAGCTACCTCAATCTTGGTTTATTTGGCCATGCCAATGGTGACACCAAACTGGCTTTGGGTTATATCAAACATGCTTTAGAATTGTGGAAAGTCATATATGGGCCAAACCATCCAGATTCGATCACAACAATTAACAATGCCGCAGTCATGCTGCAACATCTAAAAGAGTATCACGAATCTCGGCTCTGGTTTGAGGCCTCTCTTGGCATCTGTGAGAAGGTCTATGGAAAGAACTCCATCAACTCTGCTACCCTATTGTTCCAGCTTGCTCAGGCCCTTGCATTGGATCAGGACTCGAAGGGTGCCGTGAATCGCATGCGCGAATCCTACAATATATTCCTCAACGAGCTAGGTGCTAACGACAAAAATACGAAAGAGGCAGAAAGCTGGCTGGAGCAATTGACCCAAAATGCCGTCTCCATCGCAAAACACGCTAAAGACCTACAAGCTCGCCGAATCCGAGCTGGCATCCGAGTCTCACCTCGTGTCACGCTTGGACAGACACATCCACAGCCTCAAGTGGGTCAGACGGCTCAAGCAACTACCGGCCGTGATCCAACAAACCCAAGGAGCCTTGACTCTCGTAGTATCGACGAGCTGCTTAAGTTTATCGAAGGAACTGATCAAAACATGAAATCAAAGAAACGACCTGGACGAAGCAACCCAAAGAGACGAGGTGGAGCTGCGTCTACTGGAAAATAGATCGGCATATGTGTTCATATTAGGCGGAATGGGAAAAAATAATTGGGAAAACATTGGGCGGCGCATGGAAGAGTTTTTCTGATGATTGCTCTTCATTCCAATTTAGTATTATTAGGTTTGGTTGTGGATATGCCCTGTACAATAAAAATAGGTCTGATGATTTCTTCATACCTCCCCTCTGCGGCACATTGCAGTGCTTTGCAATACTGTATAATAGCAGCTATACTTATATAGTATGCTGGATAAGGACATCTTCTCTCAAATGATGATTTGTAATTATGAATGCACCAATCTGTGCTTTGTCCTCCTCGTGTTTCCACCCAGTAGCGTTGTCAGCTGCAGGGCTAATCCCATTAGCTGTTTATTTCCTGGTTATAAATAAATTACACGGCTTTGGAAGATCAGATCATGATAGCGTAAGACATTCCGCGGAGTAACAAACAAGTTCAATAAACGGAGTTAGGGAAAGGTGAGCCAGGTATTTCATTTAAATCTAAAGATGCACAAAAATCACTAACTCCACGCCAAACCCCGGAATGCCCTTTTTTTTAATCACCAATAAATGCCCCCTTATAAATCATTTCATAAACTCTTGAACACTGTGCGGATTACCTCAGCCGTTACTTGTGCAATATGTTCAATTTCCTGCTTCGTGACGATGTATGCAGGGGCCAGGATTACGTGATCACCAGCGGTACCATCCGCACATCCAGTTCCGGGATACAAGGTCATATTGTACGGCTCCGAGAAAGCGAGCTTTTGGACTCTTGACGCCACGGCTAGCTTTGGATCGAACGGGGTCTTGGTCTCCTTGTCCTTAACAAATTCGATACCCCAGAACAGACCTTTTCCTCTAATATCGCCGACATTGGGATGACGGCGGAGGTGTGAGTGTAGGAGTTTCTCCAGGTAAGCGCCCTGGATTCTGACATTCTCCACGAGATTCTCCTCACGAAGGATTCGTTGGACTTCTAAGGATGCTGCTGCTTGAACTGGCATTCCTTGGTACGTCTGGCCATGCACAAACTGACCGGTACCATCAGACAAAGCTCTGACGATTTTCTCCCCAATCAACACCGCCGCAATGGGTTGATATCCTCCACCAAGGCCTTTACCAACGGTCTGAAGATCTGGAACGACGTTCTCAGCTTGCCATGCGTGGAGAGTTCCTGTCCGGCCCATACCACACATGACCTCGTCGAGAATAAATAGAGCGCCGTGTCTATGGCATACTTCCTTCATGGCCTTGAGATACCCCGGTACTGCTGCAACGCATCCTAATGCAGCACCGACAACAGGCTCACAGACGAACGCAATGACGGTTTCGGGGCCTAATTCTTGGAACTTTGCCTCCAGTTCGGCTGCTTTGCGAGCAACGAAGGATTCGTCGCTCTCACCGAGCTCACGTTGACGATAGGGATTGCAGGAGGAGACATGATGGACGTTATCCATAAGAAAGGGAAGATAGGGTTTTCTTCGCGCAACATGGCCAGACATTCCTAGAGCTCCGATCGTATTACCATGATACGATCCTTCTCGGGCAATAAAATTGATACGCTTAGTGTTCTTGTCAGTCTCGTAAAAATATTGCCGGGAAAGCTTTAATGTAGCTTCCATGGCCTCAGAGCCTGAAAGGTGTAAGTGATACTGTTAGTCAAGGAGATGAAGCACGTGGGAGCGCACCTGATCCGGTCAAATAGATCTTTGACATCTCGCCGCCAGTACCGTTGATCATTTCTTTACATAGCTCTTCTACTACTTCATGACTGAAGAATGTGGAGGCTAAGTATGGAGTCCCTGAGCTCAAATGTGCCGTAATAGCGTTGATAACTCTACAGTTGCCATGACCAAGGCAGGAGACAGCAGCACCGCCAGTGGCATCAAATACTGTCCTACCATCTTTGAGAGTTAGATAGCTTCCATTCCCGCTGATGACGACAGGAAATTCCTGGTGTAAATCTCTATCTAATAGATAGCTGGCTTTGTTCACACCATTTGTTTGAGCTGATGAATTGATCTTAGCAGCATTGCCATTAGAGAGTTTATGTCCGTGACTTTTGACTTTAACGGTGGACGGCTCTTGAGCACGTGCTGTTCCAATAGCAGAAGGCGCCATGAGGCTGGCTTAAAGAAAATGAGGACGGAAATAGATGTAGAAGAGAAAGTTGAAATAAGATAGTAGATTAAAGAACTACACAAGATGTAAGAAGGAAAAGAGAGTAGAGGTGCGTTCCTAGATATATAGATATGTACCGCAAACACTGCATGTGCTGCAGTGTCTTGCTTTCTGTTGTCTCGAGGCATACACTAGGATTGGGGCTTGATTTCAAAAAGGGGGGGAGACAAATGCCCGGGCAGGGGGCATGCTGTACTGTACATATGCCAAACGAGACGAGGACTAGGATGGGAGTTGCTGGCCCGAGCGGGTAGCCAAGACAACTTTTGATGAAAACGAACAAGATATGACAAGAAAAAAAAGAGTGGGTAAATTTGACCCGGCCAGAGTTGATAAGACCAGCAAACAAGCGTCAACAAGCGTGGAGTTCCTGTAACCCATCACCGGGTGGTGGGGTACGGGAATGATGCTTCATCTTTGACAGATTGACAGAGGGGAAATACTAGGTACCTTGTTATCCCAGCTTCCGGGAAGCGTTCAACAAATTTGCCAATAACCATAACGTCATGTAGGCAGCCGAAAGAGGCGAATGACATTGCTCAAACACATACTCAATTTTTTTCTGGAACCGACGGTGCACAAGGAGTGACGTTGTCTTGGGAGAAGGTTTGGTTTGAGGGTGTTGGAGGAAGCAAAAGGTCTTCACGCCATCAGTCCACAGCCTGTCTAACCTAACCCAGCTGAGGCATACCTTTGTTCCAGTCGCCCGAGTCTATTTTCTTCTTTCTTTTCTTTGCTTTTCTTTTCCTTTCTTTTCTTTTCTTCTCCTTCTCCTTCTCCCTCTATCTCTCTTTCCCTCTTTTAATTTCCCACTTCAGGGTGCCAAACTTGTTCACCTCTTTGCGACTATTACAGATGCAGCGTTAGCCGATCTACCCTAGATTTGCCCAGCAGGAGCGTGAGAAAAGCCTGGCCCGGCACTACTGCACCGTACTAGGTAATATCTGACAGAAAATCCAATGCTGCAGAGCAGCCACGGCTGTCTGTCATTATCTTGCCATTTAAGTTCTGACAGCGGTCCAACCCCAGCACCAACACCACATAGGCGATGTTTGAGCCGAGCCGTAGACTCTTCACCTCCTCTCGGCATGCTAGAAACCCTCACAAATGCAGGGCGGGAACTGCAAAGAGCAGACCGTACATATCTCGTTGGACCCAGGGACTCGTCAATACCACCTACCTAATAGATCGCATAGTACAGTAAATCTAGATGCGTTCAACCACGCAGACTCATTGATGCCTCAGACATCAGCAGCACTACCCGACGTCTACCCTGGGGTGAGCACCACGTTACCTGATGCATCTCGGGGGGGATCAAAAAACTTTTTCTTCTTCTGTTCTCGGCCAGGACCTCCCTGGTTGATCTTTTGTCACCGCCATTGAAGCTATGTACGATGCTAGTCTAGCTGGATAGCCGCGTCCCTCGAGATACCGTAATTTCCGCCGTGGTTTGACGAACGGGCCAAATAACGACCACCATCATCTCGAAAAGCGTCTAGTTGCTTTGCTGTTTGCTACGGTGAGATAGAGAGCACGGACAGCAGCACAGGCAAGGGCATGATAACGGAAAAGTACGCTCTTTCAGAGACAGGAAGGTTTACGGCGAAGTAGGCCATTGTGTAATGCTACGGCAGAAGGCACGGCACCACACCTGCGATCCATCCGGAGGAAATCGGCACCGTTCCGAATCTGTCTCCAGCTGTTGTCGCACGGGATCTAAAGGTCGGAGGGATCTGAATAAATGCTGAGCGGCGACGCAACCGGATTCCGTCGGAGCCGACGTGCTGCGATGCCGTGAGCAAAGCTACTGTCTGACTGTGCGGGAGAGCGCCCGGATGCCTCCCGTACGGAGTACGGAGTCGTGGACGTGAACCCTGGACCGAAGCAGCCAGCTCAGACAAATCCGGATTATTAAAATTAGTGACTCCTCCATCCAGGATAATTTATTCAAGATCAAACTCGACTGCGTCACGCTAAGTGGAGGCCGATATGTACAAAGTATACAATATAGGCAGAGGGTCGGCCGCCTTCCCAGCTACTATCGGCCGCGGAATCCATAGCCGAACAATACTCCAGAGTCAAGCCTTCCTTGGTACGAAGCAGGTGCCTCCTCGTACGTGTAACAAGGACCGCGGAAACGGCGAAGCCGAGAAGTTCCCGCCGTCTTGGATCGAGACTGGAAAAATTCCGCAGGTTTAGGTTATTGAGCAGCAGTCCATAGTTAAGATGATACTAAAGATCTTGTGAAGCTTGCCGCGATGAAAGCAGACGAGGCACGGAGATGTGCTCCTCAATGGCAATGATGCGCTTCGAGGCTCGAAGCACCTTTTTTAACGTGGCTGAAAGGGATCATCGCCCACGACATCTTGACCCCGAGTTAAAGCAGAGCAAATCCCGCCGCCGCCAAAAAAATCCTCCGTACCCACTATAACGGGCTCGCATCTCTTGGGTCGAACTAGCCAATGGGGTTGTATTAGATTGTTGTTAATATAGCCCAGGGTCGGCCACCTGTAGCTGCGTCTAGAAGTGATTTCTTGCGTGTGCTGTATGTAACAGGAGGTAGTTTGCGAGCTCGGGCTGTCTGCTTCTAAGGACCTACGGACGTACAGTAGCTAACTAGCAACCCCAGGCCTGGCTTGACTAATAGAGCCGTTTAGACTTCCATGGAGGACCAGGATGGGCTCGCTCAGTCGAGTAATGTATCTCCGTACTTGCATTGCTTCTGTACATCCGTCCGATTTCGCGTCCACAAGCGTGTGCTGGTCAGGAATAAATTCCTCGTACGGAATTGCCTACATGAGTTGCTTGTTGAGATGAGGGCGGATGAAGGATGATGAAGGATGCGCGGAGCACACCATAGCGCTTGCACGTTACTCGTAAGAGGAGTCAAACCGTCCAATTAGACCGGCAGGATCGAAACGCTGGACCGGTCTAGCTGCCGAGATTTCGGTGGTGGTTGGTGGATAGGCACAGACAACTACAACTACAACTACAACAATACAGTAATAAAAATAACAGCAGCTTTCTCTCTTTCTCTCTCTCCTGAATCAAACAGTGAGAGCACGTTTTCCGTCAAGATACCGAGCATACCCATTCTAGAATCCACACATTTCTCGGTGGTTTCGGGTGGGCGGTAATACTGCAAATCAAGGTCCACCGAGGTGCAGTACCGGACACAGGCCGTTACGACCGCTACCGCGCTCCTCCTTCCTTTAGCCCCCAACCGAAATCCACCTCCACGGGCTACTTATGCTTTTTAAACTTGCTCATGCCGGTGCGGACTCCGAAAGTTGGGGATCTGTATGTCTGTTTGTTAATGCTACTCTATTCACGAGGGATGTCGGGCTTGGCTCAGTGGTTGAGAGCCTCCGCTGTACGGAGGACGCGGCAAAATGTGATGGGAATCTGCCAAGACACTAAATGTGCACGTGCCACAGGCTTTCCAGCGAGTGTAGTGCCTAAAGTGCCCTATAATTACAGCGTATTACAGAGCATTAGCAGGCTACAGGTCGCTATAATTACAGGGCACTTCCAGCGCTCAAATCGTTAGCGCTTGCCTAGCGCCTTGGCACTATTCCCATCACATTTTGCCGCGTCCTCCGTATCAGCACTCAAATAAAATCCCTGAATGCTATNAAAAAAGTTGAGGATTTGGGTTGACTATTTTCTCTCCGTTAGAAATAGCGAAACAAACTGCTGCAAGCGAGCGGGTCGAAAGCATCAACTGGCTAATTTGATTTCCTCTTTTAGCTCCTAACATCTCCCAAGTTTCGGATTGAAAGGCCTAATCTTTTTCTACTTATAGAAGTCCCAACCCTATCCTTGTCAACTGCAGGTAACAACAGTTACGGTCAGTCACCCTCCCCCTCCCCCCGAAGAGACTACAGTACCGTACATGTCTACCGATGAACGAGTCAACTCGTAATGCATGATCTCGGACTGGCCGAGGAAATAATCCCTCGATGTTTGCATCATTACCTCATTCGAGCGCATCTCACAAAATTCCCTGACCCAACCCCTATTGCAGCCACTCAACATCATCTGTCATTTACCCCTCCACTGCCCCTCCTCCCACCAACCGGCCCGAGTTAACTTCTTGTTCTTCCTGGGATGCTGAGAGCTTTCCGCTTTACCATATTACTATACACCTGCGTAACTCTACTTCCTACAGACGAACAATTAATTTCAACATCGTACGTTGGTCTAACATCTTGGCATCCGTGGTATCCGTATCCCGTCTCTATCTGGCGTAGCCCTCGGCTTCCTACATATACACCGGCCCGAAAATCGGCTTGTCAATCTGTCGCCGAGAGATGAGAGAGAGACTCTAGATATCGGTCCGTGTGAGTTGGACAAGATTGATGCCGTTATGAGGACCTGGTCGAGCCGATTTTGGTTGGCTTGCTTTGCGCTTTGTTCACCTTGCATCTTTCCTATCATATCCGATATCCGAAACGTATCGATATTATCAACGCCAGTGACAAACCTAGAAAGATTGTTTTTATCTACTACTTTGACAGCAGAAAATATCAAGGCTAGAGAAGGCCGGCATCCGACATGAAGCAGCACGTGCCGGGTAATTAGTGTAATACCCAAAATCGATCTAGAGGATCTCTACTACGTCAAGATGTCGATTTGTCAGCTTCGTCTCGGTTTTCCAGATCCTCCCCTTAAATATAAGGAATTAAATATGGGATATGCCGATCAGATGGACTTGAGAAGTTAGGAATCTTCCTTTTCCAACTATAACATTCCCATTCTGCCATTATCGAGTCCTTCGGATCCAGCATGTGTCAACACGCGTAGTGTATAATAGGTGGCGGCGGACCAGATCAGCAAATCTCAACCCAAAGGATGGATGTTTTGGCTCCAAACTATCCATTTATTTATTCTTCTATCAGATACATTCTGTTGTCCAAGACAAACTATCTGATATGGCATTTTTGGGGATGACTGAGGGTATATTTATCCTCGAAACTCGAGAATCACGAGATCTTGCAAAGGTAAACAAACATGTTTATCCTGTGGCGTCTAGTTTATCCGTAGCCGTGGCCAACTTAATTGCATTGTCAAAAGATTGGCCTCCAAAAGCTTCTCTTGCCAACTTATCACCTTCTATTCCACAGTGATGATGTCGACGATATGTCGTAAGAATCAGAGTTCTGTGGTAGCTCGGTTGTCAAAGATCTTATTGACTCCCGTTGGCGACGGACCAATCAGATGCCTTCCCACCAGATCTTTCACTTTCCAAACGTCCAGCCCGCGGGGGGGCAAAACCTCGAATTCTCCAACCTAGACTTCCAATCGTCGCATTCCAACGGTACTTGGTTCTTACGCATCTGGCGCTCGCTCTCAGATCATCGGTCCTACACTCTTATACAGGGCTACTTCCAACGAGCAACTCTCCAGAAGTCGCACAAAGCACTCGTTCCAGATCTCGACGCGGTTTGCGCGTGACGACCACTTCCGTAATCGCGAACAATCAGCAGAACTCCACACAAAGAACCTAGTTAACAACCCCAACCACAACCGTGACGCCAGCTGTTACTGAAATACTGGTATTGTCGTCTCCACTACCTTAAGAGGGGACACATATCCTCTCTTTACTACTTATCAACGTTGGTTCATGACACCTCGCGACAGTCGTACTGCAATCTGTCATCCCAGCCGCGTTGCGCCCCCCTCACTGCTCTCAATCAGTCATTGATCGCATCAAGACTCTGAATTCGACAATTGTATCTGTACCGCGCAGGCTCTCGCCATTAGAGGATCGCAAACGCCAACATGCCTCTCTCCACAAAGCGATCCCAGCGGGGCCGGCGCGAAGTCATCAAAAGTGAGCCGGAGGAAGCTGAAATGCCTGATTCGTCTCCCTCTCGGCCTATGAAGAGAAGAAAGAAGGTATTTACAGCCCGGAAATCATGTTCATATGCATAAGATGTGGTTAAACTAGGTGGCTAACGGAATATTAAGGCCGATGAACCTGCACATAAAACACCCTCGCAGATACCTAAACTCCCACTCGATAGGTCCGGAATTCCAATGGATGACCAAGAGTTGATCAGTGCAGTTGTTCCATATCTTAGTATGCCCGATCATTTCGTCCAGGCCAGCCGAGATCATGCGAATGCCCTCCATGAGAAACATAGTAAGGATGGCGTCCAAGCATTTGCAAAGCTAGCCGGACAGGACTGGACTTTCTATATCAAGAAACTCAGAAACAATATTGGGCGACCACCAGAAGGTTTAAATTCGGCAGACTTAATGCATAAGGACATCCATGCTGATGACTTTTCGCCGGATGCCCCGGACAACGAGAGTAGAATTCATGTCGATCTAGGACCTAGCAAAATGATCTCTCGACTACATGCCGAAATCTTCTTCGACACGGATTCGGAACGGTGGAACATCATTGTGAACGGTCGCAACGGAGTTAGGATTGACGGTAATATGCTACGCCGTGGAGAACAACAGATCCTAGTCAGCGGCAGAGTTATCGAAATCGGAGGAGTTGAAATGATGTTTGTGCTTCCTGAGGTTGATGGTAGTATCCAGATCCATAGAAGATATCTCCAAAGAGCCGGTCTTATCCGAAGCGATCACGATGAGGCACAGGAGCAGAGGCAGCGACCATCGACTGCCAATGAGCAACGTTCTTCTTCAACACAAGCTACCACACTTGGACAGAGTGCTTTACCTGGTCCTCTACCAATCGCGCCAGCGCCCCCTGACTACAAACGTCCCGGAACTCCACCCAGTACCAATCCTAAGGCTCCTTTTTCTGCTGGAAAATCCCCTGGCTATGCTAATGGAGGCACTATTCTGATGAATGCTGATGATGTTGATCTCAGCCTTGACACCAACCAGCATATCAAACCTTCGTACAGTTATGCACAGATGATTAGTCAAGCAATTCTAGATGCCGAGGACGAGAAGTTAAATTTGAACGGCATTTACAACTATATTATGGATAAGTATGCTTATTACAGACACCAACACGGTGGTGGATGGCAGGTAAGTACATACCCACTTGGAAATATTGCTTTATGCTAAACAACCTCCAGAACTCTATCCGTCACAACCTCTCGTTGAACAAGGCCTTTCACAAGATAGCTCGCACCTCGGACGAACCCGGTAAGGGCATGAAATGGTGCATCGTACCAGAAGCCCGCGAGGAGATGGCAAAGAACTGTGTCCGGGGTGGGCGAGGTGGTCATCGAGGTTCATCCGTCCCAGGCTCGCCAGGTAATCTAGGTTATCTTTCTCGGGCTGCAAGAGATGGTGCTGGGGGCCAAGTTTCAGCACAAAAGGCTAAACCATCATCTCCAGCTGGCTCACCTGCTTTGAGCTCCTTTAATTCGACTGTTCAGTTTACTCCTGATCGACCTGCCCAGGGTCCGATTTTGCAAGATAGTCTTCCTGGCGATGGAAGCCCCTTGCCTAGACATCGACGATCTCACAACAGCACGTTTGGCCTCTCTGATAACATGCCTGGGTCCCCGCCAGTTCTCTCATCATCATATTTGCAAGAAGAGGGCAGCTCTTTCGTCACGCCGGCTCCTCACCGTGTCCATCCACGCCTTGCTCCTCCCAGTACGGCACAGCGGCCTAGTCAACACATGCCAACCAGTTCACCTGCCCCTTTCTGGAAATACGCTGATATTGGAAGCACGCCGTTGAAGGGAGCATCGTTCGACATAAGTCCAATAAAGCGTTCTGGTCCAATCCCACCGAGCAGCAGCCCGCCCCCTGCAGATCGGAGATCAGCTGCTGGTAGTCCATCGAGAACTGGATATACTACAAAGTCTGAAATACATGATGTCGATGATCTGGAAGAAGAGGACCAAGGATTCGATCTCACGAGGTTTGTCTCTCGTCTTCTCCTTTATATACTTTCTACTAACACGTTTACAGAGGATTCCAAAGTATTGGATCTTACCATGCTCCTGTTAGTAGTGGGCTCCCCGTAGCAAGTGCTCTCAATAGTCATGCTTGAAGATGCAAGATTATTGAATCATGAGGAGATGTTTATGCTTAGCAGAATTTCTGGATGCATTGGCTTACGCTGGTATTATGGCTTTCGGGATTACAGGACGATTTGCATTCTTTGTATGATTTAGTTTAGCTGTGTTAGCTTGGTTGTGGTACAGGGTTTTCTGCGTCTCTAACGTGAAGATGAGAAATGATGGAATGGGGGAGGCATGGCGTTAGGAGGGCTAGATGCCATGAGTATCACGATGATGCTTGATCTGCAATTGTCATTGCACCGCATTTGCATTGTGCACTTTAAGTGTGTGTAATCTTAAGGACACAAAAGTTCTGAATTAACGTTTGCGCTATATTTCATTGTTTTGCTTGGTGATTTGTAGTCTCAGTAAGAAAACCAATGAAACGAGTAATGATATGATGTTTATTCCATTTTAAGGAATGGCAGAAAAGTTAGAACGCTCCTCCAGAAGATTGTTCATAACTTTTTATACACCCAACATCCCAACGATCTTTAACTATTATTCTCACGTGAAATCACGAGCCTTCCGCTTGGGGTTCAGGCCACGGCGTCATACAAAATTATAACTTTTACTAAACTTTTTATCTAAATTATCAATGAAGTACGATTTTATAATTTTTAAGATTATTAACAATTACTTATTTATATAATGAAGAATATCTAAAAATATTAAACTCCACATAACTTCTCATGGTGATCCTACCAATGTCATATATTAATTCGCTCGATGTAACAATACTATCTCGATTTCATCTTACATCAAGTTTAGAGCATCCACCATACTCCCTACCTCCTGGCAATCTCTCAACACCTCCGCCAGGCGCTTTCTTGCTTCTTCCGGCTCCCAATCAACAAGTTTCCTCTCCTTTCCCTCTTCCATCTTCCTCCCCACAAATCATTCCATAGCCTCCTTTTCGTCGGAGCTCAAAATCCCTACCCTCGTTCTCCACCTCTCACAAGTATCACCCATCTCATCTCTGGCGCCAAAGAACCTCTCATCCAAGTACTTCCAATAGATGCTATCGAACGCCCAACTCTTCCTTGCTGCATAGTTCATCCAGAATCTGCCTGTCTCCCAGCTTTCCCTCATATACATAGCTAGATTTTCTTTGCTTCCAACTTCTTTCTCGACCTCTTCCATGCCATTGAACCACACCTTAACCCTCTCATCATAAATTTTAGCCCAGGACTCAATACCATCCTCCCATCGCTCTGGCTGCTCGAGAAGTAACCACCATGGGGGATCTAGCGCAAATTGTTTAGGCGCTACATAACTAAACTCGAAGTCTATCAAAGAGACAATTCTGCTGTTCTCATCCAACAGGACATTCCCGGCACGGAGGTCGTCACACCATAGGCTGAAACCACCTGTTTTGGGTGGTGCAGGCAGTAGTAGCCTTGTGCTCGAATTGTGAGATCTAGATTGTACGGACTAGTCATCGTCTTGAAATCCAAAGGTAGAAAGTTTTCCTGCTTGAGCTAACTTCCAGAAGAGCAGGCGAGAGAGATATTTATTCCGACAGTCATCAGCGTTATGGACCAGGTCATTATGCTGAAAGACCAGCTGTGCAAAATGCATCCTTGCTAATTCAATATACCATTCGTCAGCGGTGGCGTAGGTCTTGTTTTTAGGTGGAAGGACAGAAGCGGGAATGTTGGATAGACGAACACTTTGGTTCATGTTTACTGAAAGTGGTCGTGTTGCTACGGTGTAAGAATTGGTGTCAGGGTGCAGTTGCAGAGATCCGATGCGTGGGAAGTGGTGCTGGGAGAGTTCGAGGAGATGTCGGGCCATTTGAGTGTAGAGATTTGAGAGCTTTTCCAAAGGGATGAATTGATTTAAAATATGAGGATCACCCTCTTTGACAAGGGGGTCATTTAGAGCTTTTGATAAGCTCCCATTGTTTGGGATGTATGACATGATAATGTAGGCACCCGTGTTAGGATTTTGATGTGAAAGCCCGTGGTGTAAGACCGTAGGTACGGGGATATTTGTTTTCTCCTGGAGAAACTTCATAGTCACCACTTCAGCGATGGTCTTTTCCTCGGGAAATTTGACTGAGCCATAGATGGGAATTCTGATGACAACATCGTCAATGGAAGACTCCTTGAATTCCATCCTGTAGATCGCGTTATAGCCACCGATTCTCAAGGGTCCATTCATACTAGCTTTGCTGGTTACACTTTTTGGAAGTGAGAGTCTCTAGTTTGTCACAGGTCGTAATTTTTCGAAGGTTGAGCACAGCTTTCTCATAAATCTCATCATCTCTGTCCCATGCAACATTGTCGTGGTCCTGCATATCATCGTCCATCGTGAAACTGTGGTGCGTATAATTTTCGGAATGCTTCACTACAGGCGCATGATGTTGCTTAAATGCAGAGATGCAGAGAAGAGTAAATGATGGTTTCACGATGTACGGCTTTAAGAATTGTGTTGGTTCTTATTGATGGGCTTAGACATGTTGGATATACCAATCAGGGGGAAAAGCCTCAACCTAGTTGAGGTACTTGAGATGGTATGAAAACAAAACGGAACGGTCCTAAAGATTGGCGAAATCAAAGAAACGGCGAGGCCGACTTCGGAAGCAGATATTAGACCAGTGATAGTTTGCCCTTTTGTCAAGATATGTAATAACATTTTACTAGAGCAAAGTGGATAATGATGTATATTATAGCATAAAATATGAGCAGGTTTGGACAAATGTCTTTTATTATTTGGAGCAATTCCAAGCTAGGATAATGTACATTCTCTCATTACTTTATTTCTGCCATCACTCACATGTATTTCAAGATTGAAGAAAAGTATAATGACAAGTATAACTATGACTTTAGTAGCAGACTTTATAATCTTCTTTAGACTAGTTATTAAAGAACATATAGGTTGATTTTATAGATTGGCTACTTTGATCTCCACACATATTTTCCTATTCTAATTATTGTGATATGATATCATACAGCCTTAATTATAACACAAAAAATGTAGTCTACATAGGCGTTACAACTTTCTAGTTTCTTCATACATATTTTAGTGTCTCAATTCGATTGTTATAGGTGATGTCATGCTGATAGTCTATATTCACTCCACGCTATTGATTATGACGCTCTCTCTATCCTTTTATTCCCAAGCTTTCATATTTTTACTATTCAGCTTANTTTTTTCTCCTCTATTTTCAGAAACACGAATACTTGGTTTGGAAGTTTTTGGGATGGTAAGCAAGTTGTTTTTCCAGCACAGGATGGCCAACCGTCTACAACTTGGTAGCTGGGTGCAAGGCTTGCGGATGAAAAATTTGATATTATGCCAGCCAAATATGCATCAGATAAATTTGATCCTGATTCAGCTTGGGTCCCATTTTCATGCACACAGGTTAGAGTAAATGGACCTTGGGCGTTGCCCAATTTCAAAAAGGCATCTGGCCCAACCAATCACGTTAAGCTAATACCACGTGACTTCCTTGTAAGGTTAGCGAGTGATCGAGAACAGCGGCTTAAAACCCGGCCCGGCGCGGTCAACTGCTTTTTAGCCACAGGTACAGATAGACACGCAATGTACAGGTTTAGACGTTTAAAAGTTAAGAAATATCATAGATGAGGTTTCAAACTGAAAAAAACAACGCTACAAAGGAATTTGTGGCTTGTGGTGACCTGATTGTAGCCTGCCTGCCTGCCAGGTACCTCGCCAGCCAGATACAGTTGCAACCCCGCTCTAATAAGCTTTCCGCCACTATGCTTAGAAGGTGATGTTTCTGGGGCTCAAGGTATGTTTAAATCACACCACAAGGGGTTATTATTATGACAATATCGTAAGAATTGCTATTACTACTTATCCACTAGTCATACACAGTAATTTGCATATCGCAACATAAACACTAAAACTTCTCTACGCACGCGATTTGCGAGCTTTCCGGTCACCCAATCCCAACGCCTTAAGACCCTCTTGAAAATCAGGAATATTATCCGCACTCTTCGCAACACTAACCCACTTCACCACACCCTCAGAATCAACCGCGAAACTCCCTGCCATCTGCCACCTATTCCCGCTCTCCGTGGCCCGATTCCATATACCCTCTTTCTTCCCTATATTATACCAAGACGTTACCGTCCACGGGTTAATCACATGCCAAGTGCTAGAGGTGCCCAATCCCCATTGCGCGTATAGTTCCCGCTCCGTGTCTACGATGACTTTGATATCCCACTCGCCACCGATGGCAATGGCCCAATTATCGGTTGCCTCTTGAGAGGAGTGAGATATTGCAATAAAGTTCACGTCTTGGTTCTTGCCTGCAAATTTGCGGAATTCGCGAAATGTTTTCTCTGCGACTGTGGAGATTTGTAAATGTTAGCTATATTAAATGTCTCTTGAAAAGTTTAACTTTGATAGGTGTCGTGGTAAGTAAGGTACTGTACACGTACATTGACAGCCACAATGGCGGAGAAATGTGACCATGGTTGGTTTGCCATTTGGATCGGGCAGTGAGAGCATCGAAGATAATGGAGCAAGGGATCCAACTTGCGGAACAGGATCAACATGGAGAGCCTTTGGTGTCTTCCACGAATCAAGCTCTTGCTGGAGGCTCATGATTACAGCTGCTTTGTGATAGCTTTGTTTGTGATAGTTTAATCCGAGAAAAGGAAATCTCCAACTGGGGAGAATTGATCGTTATTATAGAATTTAAGTTTTAATAGTTTTCAGTATCTTCGATAAAGAACACAATTATTGCAACCGCACCAGGTGGTTGTTGGTGCGATTCATGAGTCTTGACGTGATCTCGTGCTTGCTTCTGGTAGAGGGGTTTCCTAAAAGGGAAAGGCGAAACGAGCTTAGGTGGTCTGCGCTGGCCTTAATACCTGATGCACGAGAATACATCCTTCTGTCTTAGGAAGCACAGCGAGACTCTCTTGACTTAAACTGCTTTCTCTGAACTCCCAGGTCAGATGAATTTTGATTAAGATTAAGATTAATCTAACAACAACAGCTGATGAGATTTTACCCCTCTTTTCTAGAAAAGAGTGAAACTTCTCCGTATTGCTGTTGGAGGTTAAAGAGGTTTTACAAACGTGGGAATAGACCACGGAGATTTACAGGGTCTCTCTAAGTCTAGTTTTTAAGCAGTTATGCATGAAATCATTACTCTTCAACTTGGGCAGAAGAGCAACTATCTGGCAACTCATTTTTGGAATGCTCAAGTGAGAGCCAGAATTCTGTGTCCTTCTTCAAGATAGTAACCTCTTTCCCAGGAATCCTATTTTACATATTCTGCGGATCAGGAGTCACCTGTTGACCATGATATACACTTCAGGCCCGGTATCGGTGCCGATGGAACGGAGACATTTACTCCAAGGACTCTGATCTATGATCTCAAGGGAGGCTTCGGTTCCCTTCGAAAGATTAGTGCTTTATATGAGATAGATGAGCCTATCAACCCAGAAGGGTTGTGGTAAGCTAAATTATTCCTATAAGTCAATATATCCTCTTATGGCGTCTACTAGGAATGGACCATCGGCTATTCAACGGCAAGAAGCTATTCAGCAACACGCTTATCAACGTAGCCTGGAGGAAGGTGCCAAACCTCCACGGCTCACTACACAATCAGTGAGATACTGGTCAGACTTCAATCGTATCTACTTCCACCCGAGATCAATCATACAGCTTAATGAATATGACCTGAACTCTAGACTCATGCCATTTGAGACCTGGGATGTAGGAAAGGAGCTGTTCGACTCGCTGGATAAAGAGCATGAGATCCTGGATCGTGACTTGCGATTCTTTGCTGAAGAAGCAGATCAGATGCAAGGCATACAAGTCGTTGCCGGAATTGACGATGCCTGGGGTGGCTTTGCCTCTAGCTACATGGAGCGCCTGAGGGATGAGTATGGTAAGACCACAATATGGTGTTGGGGACTGGAAGATAGTCTAAAGGGAGTACCCAGAGTATGCTATGAAATCCCGCATACTTAGTATTCAAGGCTAACAAAACTACCAGCAAAAACAGCTTCTGAGACAATCGAATACCGCCAGATGTTTGTCCGAGATATCCTCTCAGGCATCCCTGTTTGTGCCTCTCACACTTCCATCAAAACTGGCAGGCTATGTAACGCTTGACCCTCAATCACAATGGGACGTTTCAGGCCTTCTCAGCACAGCATTCGAAAGCATGACATTACCTTCACGACTTAAACCCCAGCAGGGACTTCGTCAAACGTTAGACGGAATACATAATGCTATAAACGTCAATGGCAATCAAAATATAGCTAAGTTGCGAATGAGCATTGGTCAAAATGCTTCATCTGTAGTACACAGCCAGAACAACCATATCAGATCAGAGGTGACTTCCCAAAGCCTAGATTCTAGAATCCACAACAATAATGGAATCAATGATATGGAGACCGAAGA